>JAUZNJ010038490.1:0-11071 GCA_034780135.1 Jordanella pulchra
CATCCATCCATCCATCATCCATCCATCCATCCATCCATATCCATCCATCCATCCATCCATCCATCCATCCATCCATCATCCATCCATCCATCCATCCATATCCATCCATCCATCCATCCATCCATCCATCCATCCATCATCCATCCATCCATCCATCCATATCCATCCATCCATCCATCCATCCATCCATCCATCCATCCATCCATCCATCCATCCATCCTTGTTCTTCGTTATGTTAATGTATCAGATCATGAGACAGTCACTATATGCACTTTCATCATCATCATCATCATCATCTTCATCATCATCATCATCATCATCATCATCATCATCATCATCATCATCATCATCATCATCATCATCATCAATCATTTTAGAGAAAAGAAGCAATCATCAGACTCATCAGTCTCAAACGTTGTAGCCAGTGTCTAGATCTTTCATAAACACACATACCAACTGTTAAACACGGTGGTGGAGGTATTGTGATGTGGACCTTGTTGTCTTTGAGTAAACCATGACCTACTCTGTAACCCAGTGTATTCTGGCTCATCAGTCCAAGAAATGAAGCTTGGTCAGAACTGGGTCACGAACAGAACAATGATGTTTCAATCTACGACGGGAGGGAATCAGGTGGCCTAGTCAAAGTCTGAAAATGGAATACATCTGATGGATCTTCTGTCTATGTGGAAACCCAGATGAAGTGAAGCTGAGGTCAGAACTCCTCCAACGTGATGTCAGCCTCAGTTTGTGCTGCTTTATATGTAGTTTTTTTTTTATTGAATGTTTAATTGTTTAAGGTTAAAGTTGCTTTATAATCAAGTATTTGGGATCATGTAACTTCAGTTACTTTTAGTATCTCCATTCCTAACTGCAGGATGAGCAGAAAACCATCTGTTAACAGAAGATGCGATAAAGGTGTTTGCTTCCCGACCACTGGGGGGTCTTCATCTCTAAAGATGATGTTTCTGAGGCTCAGACTCTGCAGCCTGATTTTCCTCTCTTGCTCTGAGGCGGTTCAGACCCAAGCACCTGATTTCCATATGACTCTGGCAAAGTTCAGCAGGAGTTTGGGAGCCAAGCATTCTGCTTTCCACGAGATACAGTATCTGTTGAGACCCTGACTTCTCCCAGCCCACATGACTGCATCGGGCCACCCTGCTCTCCTTTCACCTATTTTCCATTCGCTCATTCTCAAACTTTCATCTCCCCTGCATCTACTCACACTCCTCCTATTTTTAGGTGCAGAGACGCATGGCTTTGATTTCTCCTGTAAAACCCCTTGAAGGATGCTGCTCCTGTTGACGCCTTGCGTTTCACGTGTTGCCTTGCGTATTTATAGCTCCATTATTACTCGGAGCGGCATTACTTGGAGGTCAGCGAGGGTGAAGTTATATGAGAAGAAACAAAAGCAGGAGAAAGAGCAATGAGGTGACTAACAGCTGTGGCAGGTAATGACTAACCTGTGATGAATTATTCCTGAACCCCAGCCAGGTCTGCTACGTTCTAAACACACAAACTCACACTTTCACAGCAGCTTCTTTAAATAAACACATTCCTGCGCTGAATTTAGGCACGAAAAACACACACAGTGCACAGCTGCCATACCTGGGAGCAGAGCTTTGATGGACAGCTCGGGGGCGTGGCCAGGTGAGCTCTGTGTGCCAGAGACGTGTTCGTTAACGGTATATCACTAATTGCTCCTAAAGTGACCCGGTTTGTTTGCTCAGACACTGCAGGGTGTTTCCATGGGATGTAAACTGTTCCTCTCATAGTTGGTGGATCCCAGGTGGATCTGAGCTGAGATGGACAAGGACCGAACACTGGAAAGATGTTAGCCATGGTCCCTGGTCCACATGGTGCTTGTTGGTCTCCAATGTTCTAAAAAACCTCTCAGGTTAATTACACTGGATTTTATTTACGGGTATCAGAAGATAAAGGATGAATATCCATGACACGTGTTTTGGGTTTTTATTATATATATTTTTGCCATTTATTAATGATCAGATGTTCCCAAACTTTTCAACTTCTGATCCACAAAATCATGACCCAGATCAATTGACCACAGGTTAAATAATATTAAAAGAGCCTAAACAATCAATATAGTTGGCTTTGTCATTTGTTTGTGATGCATCTTTATGCATCCGTTGATCTTCTCCTGTTTATTGGTCAGGGTGGCGATGGGGCTGGTGCCTGTCTGCAGCAGAAGAAAGGTGGGACACACCCTGGACTGGTAGGCAGTCTGCGCTGCGCAGGCTGCATCTTTAAGCTGCTTAACGTTAATCTTTAATGTTTAGTTTAAACCCGGTAGGGAATCTAAAGACCCCATACTGGTTAATGAAAGAACCTGAGAGGGGTCACGACCCCAGCTCTGGGAACCAATGTTCTGCATCATAAAAAAACTCAACATAAGACAAGTTGATTCTTTCACATGACGATATCATTGTGTTTTATAATTACAGCAGAAGTAAAACACACAAAGGACAAAAGAAACAGTAGAAGTAAGAATCACTAAATTGGTGTCAGAAATTTAAGCAGCAACAGGTAATATTAATGAAAAAAGGTCCACAATGGTCAGAGATGCTTAAAAAAGGCTCAAGGAGAGGACTTGAATTTAATCGCTTGCAAAACAACCCAGAAAACTTTAAGCTGTAAGATCAAAAGTGATCATCTGGAAGGTGGAAAAAAGTGTTTAAAATAGGCCAACTGGGCCAATAGGAAAAACAGGAAGTTAAAACAAAATTACAAGTATCAAAAATAAAAGATGAGTGTCATGATCTGGGACTCTTAGTCCCTCCTGTGTGGGTTTCTCTCCTGTGCGCCTTCACTCTTTTTCCACCAGATGGCGCCAGGGGCTGTTGGATGTGCGGTGTGGGTTCCAGTGGCCCAGGTGTTGCCAATCAGCCCGACCTCATCATCTCCTGTGTATTTCTACAGCTGCTGCCCAGTAGTCGGAGCCGAGTGTTTGCTGTTTGATGTATCACAGAGCCTCCTGAGCTACAACCTCCCTCAATGATCTCCTCATTGACAGTTTCTACCAGAAACTAACCTCCTTGTGTTTCTTCTCCTCGTTGCCTTCAGGTTCTCACAGAAACTCTGGATTGCCGTCTGCTCCTGGCTTTACCTGTGATTCTCTCTCCTCGTGACGCCGTGGTTTCTACCCACTGGATGCCCGAGCTCTCAGCTCCTCCTCTCGTTGTTTAACTGGATCCTCAAAGCCCGTCTACTGGCAGCACAACCATTCCTGGAAAAACTGTTCATTCTGAGCCAACCTGTCCGTTTCCCACCGCACTCCTTCATTGCTTCTGGACCCACACAGGATACTTGAACCCCAGACACCGGAACACCCCTCAGAGTATTCAACACTATCTTCAACAGTAAGGAAACAAACGTTTATCAACCAGTCACAGAGTTTTCCCACGTGCCTTGAACTCATCATTCTGTTTCCTCTCTCAGTGACAGTTCCTGCCGTTTTGTTTCCCCCCGGACCTGGCGTTGGTCCCTCTAACCAATCTCATCACCTCAATAAACATCTTAAACTTGAAAATGCTCTTCTGTGTTTGGTGTTCTACATGTGGGTTAGACAGCTCAAAAACCCAAACATGACAATGAGTTGGAGAAACAGGGAAATCCACGGGAAACGTGTGGAGCTGTGATGGCTGCTCACGAGGTCAGATGTTTGGGTCTGTCCAGGATTAAAGGGGGGGAGGAGCTCTTGTGAATCCATCCTGACACCACGGACCCAGGTTTAGGTTAGAGGTCGATTAGAGAAGGAAACTGGGACTGGAAAAAAAGACGATGGGATGGATGGAAGCTCGCTACCAAGCTCGCTAATTTAATGTTAAATTAGTTTCATTGATGATTAAAGGTCAAAAAGGCCTGGAGGATCTGACGAGAAGAGGAGCAACAACTTGCGACGGAGGACGTGAAAGAGCTTGATCACAAAGCTTCTTGAAAATCACTCAACTTCAGAACTTTCTTGAAGAACTTTCTGGATGGACTGAAGAACCTTAAAGACCTGGAGGATGACTTCAGCAAAGACCTGTGAATGGTTTTACTTAAACAACAATTTCCAGGCTATAAAGTGAAGGAGATCCATTGAGGACTCTGAGTGGGAGTGGGGAGGTCTGGATGGATGGGTCTGTGCAGTTTGGGTGGCCTCACACGAATAGACTCTGAATGGAAACGCATTAGAGAGACTAATGGCTGCAGTTGGAGTGCTGTTTATTCTGCAGGCTATTTAAAGCAGAGGGACCGTCTAAAACATGTGGGGGAAACCAGAACCGGACCAGGAGATGAAAACTAGGAGGAAGACGAGGATCATAAAAACCTCACATCACTACTACATCTACTGGCACCTCTGGGCCATGTTTACTTTCATTCTCTGTTGACTTCTTGCAAAGTTCTTGATGTTCTTCGGTCCAAATGTTACTCTGACAGTATTTCCACAGTAAAATGGGTCACAGAATATAACAAATCACATTGATCAACGGTTATTGAACGTTCACGGCCAGCTAACAGAAAAAAAGACAAAGTTTGCTCCTATTCTTATGTCACTGCAGAGAATCTTGCAGATATCCCAGAAAAGAAAGGTAGAAATCTGAGGATAAACGATGAAGGCCCAGACCCAATACTCCCACTAAACCCAGCACCCCTCTATCAAGTGTGCACATGGAGGAAGAGCTCTTAAAGCTTTGAGTGCTCAGCTCACAAGTGTTCAAAATCTGGAGAATTGAAACAGTACTTGCATCTAATAGATCTTTAACAGAAATGAATTCCTTACACACCGATATTTAATGGAAATTCACGATTTTCATGTAATTTTATGTTAACCCTTTAAAGCCAAATGTATCATATTTGATTCATGAATTTTTGAGACCTTTGCATCATCATTGGGATATTTTCACTCTTGAGGATCTGACTTAATAAATCAGGGATATGTAGGGAACAGAAAATGTATAAAAGATTATACGGAAATGCCTGATGTATCAAATGCGTCAGTCAGAACTGATGAAGTCTCTTGGATGAGAGGAGAAATATCTTCTAGAAAACTGAACTTTCCAAGCTTGACCTGGAGAACCTTCATCGATATACTAATGTATCAACATTTATGCAAATAATGATAAAATTTAACTTATACAAAACTTATGTTTTTTCATAATTTTTCATAGAATTCTCTTATATTAACTCTTATGTTAAAAATCAGAATTTTCTGTCAATTATTTCATGGTTCAGGCTTTAAAGGGTTAATCAAGATCAAACGGCACAGGATATTTTGGTTTTTAAATTTCACTCCATACATACCACCTTGTTTCATCCCTTCATCCTTTGGAGATGATTGTCCTGCAGGATCTCTGCACCACCAGCTGCTACAGATGACAGCATCCATCAGCGCTCCTCACATCTCACAGCTGCTTCTCCCTGCAGGTGAAAACACCTGTAGATGGAGCTTCTACCTCACTGAGGACATCTGCTGTCAAAACACCAGAAAGCATCTCTTTAATGAAAGAGGAGAATGTTTCTCTCAGTCAGTTTTTAGCATGAAATCAGCTCATACTTGATCTCTCTTTTTGATCTGGTGGCTGAAGCGAACATCTATCAACCAAATGATGCCTTGAATCTGAGAAAACAGACCATCATTCATTAAAGAGGATTCTTCCACAAGACCAAAAAGTGAAACATATGAACTCTGATAGAAATATCCAGACATTTCCGGCCGTTTCAAAGAATAAAGGTTGATGATAAATATCCATGAAACATTTGTGCTTGTTTTCTGTTTCCTGTTCAAAATAAACCAAACTCTTTCTCTTATGTTTTAGGAACATCAAAGGCAATAACCAGGCTGATTAGATCCAAGAAAAGTTTCCATTCTAACAACAACTAGAAAAGATGCATTGGATAACATTTTTGAATTTTGAGAAAGTAAATAAGCAACAATCACAGACTGTTAATAAAATGGATCAATAAATATAGAAATGAGTGGATAGAAAAACATTTCAAAAGGGACGAGTGCGTCTTGACAATGATTGTAATAATGCTATAGATCCATTGAACATCTGCATCCTGAAGCCTCCAGCTGCTGTATTTGGTCTTATTATTCTTCTGTTTCATCCACGGTCTGCAGCTTTAAAGGGGAAATGATTAAATATCCCATCTAATCACCTTACAGAGTCATTCATAAGCTCAGGAATATACAAATGTTTCCATTACATCTATCAAAGACTCTCTGTTGATGTTTGTATGTTTTCATCATGTTAAACAGTTTTTGGAAATTTAAATTTAATGTTTTAAATTAACTGTGCAAATGAGACAACTTTAATTTATTTTCCTGATTTGGACTTTTTAATACAAATAATTTTATTAATAAATCACAGTTTTTGTTGCTGTCGTAATGATGATAATAAATATACCATTTTATGCATGGTTAATCATTTATTCTTTAACAATGTGTACTTTTTCTAAAACGTGTTATTATTCTAATTACTGGTAGTGGTTGCCTAGTATGATTAATGCATACCTATAAATTATAACAATAATGATAATAACAACAATTATTAGGTTGAATTCTCTTAAACTTTATTTTATTCTATTCATTACAATCGCAGATTAAATTAGTATTATATCTCTCTTTTATTATGTTGATGTCATATTTTTTTTACAAAACAATAATTATAATAAAAATGTATATTCAATTGTTTAGACTAACTCGGCCTCACATCGAATCGTATATTTTCTTTTTTCCATTAACAAAACAAAAACAAAGGTCCAGTAATAGTCGGGTTGCCTGAAAGACAAGGCGGAGGGAAAACAGCTTCCAACGTGAACGCGCCACGTGGAGGCGCGGACAGATGAACGGGAACGCGCTCAGCTGTCGGAGCACCGCAGCCGCGCGTGAACCAACCTGTCCCTTTAGCCCCGCCTTCCCTAACACCGCGCACCTGTTCAGGTGCGTCCATCGCGGTGTCTTTGCTGACATCATCGGGGTCGTTGCGTAGCTTCCGGCTGTCAGGTGAGGCGGAAGAGGAGAGAGGAGACACCCGTCAGCTCACCTGTCGATAGATAAAACACCACAGAGGAAGAAAAAGTAAGTTAAAGCTGGAAATGTGGCTGATAATATGAAGGACGCTCTGCTCTGGTTCTGTTCTGTTCTCTGGTTCTGTTCTCTGGTTCTGTTCTGTTTGTTGGTTCTGTTTGTTGTCGTCACTTCCAGTTTCTCAACTCTCCTTCACACCTTAGAGACCTGCAGCCAGGCCTGTTCGATAAACCAGCTCAGAAACAGAACCGACTGGACCTGTTCTGGTCGGCAGCGGGTGTCCAACTGCAGGTTCAAGGTCCTTCTAAAGGGCACAGAACAGAACTCCAGCCGGTCCAAATCAAATTAGTCAAACAAGGAACAGATTTGATGTTATTAACAAAGTTTTACTCTGACCTAGTTTCACCTTCTCATGTTTTCTCCTCTAATATTTGGCTTTTTACCTTTTGAAATATGACATGATTGAAGTCAAAAAGCAATTATTAAATAATTTAGGCAAATCTTTGTCTCATTTTGTCCATGTTTTCCTTTTTACCTCCGCCAAGGAGGTTATGTTTTCGGTAGCATTGGTTTGTTTATTTGTTATCAACTTAACAGAAAAAGTTATGGATGGATTTTGCTCAAATTTTTGCAGACGGGGTTTATTATAACCATCGAGAAATGATTGAATTTTGGTGATGATCTGGGTCCAGTCGGAGTCGGAGGAATGAGCTGCTTGGCAGAGGTCTGCGCTCTCCAAGTGCTTTTCTAGTTTAGAATCTGCTTTACCTTGTAGAAGGACTTTTGGAAGTCAGCAGTAATCAGACGCATGAATACGTGTTGATTACAGGATGCTGCTCAACGATGCATCAGGAAATCGAGACAAACCAAAAAACAGGTTCTTTGAGTTAAACTACAAATGGGACCAATAGAATCAGACTTATATGAAGCAAAATGTTACCGGAGGTGCAAAGTAAAAAATATAAACTAAACCCGGCTGTTAGATTGAAACATTCATTATTTAAAGCACTGAAGGTTTTTATTAAAGACATGAAAACAGATCAAGAACGGTTGGTTTAAAATGAATAATTCTCATTGGAGAGAAAAATATAGTTTGAAGTTTAATCTAAAAGATTTGTGATTTCCAGTTTATGTGCTACGCGCCCTTTGACCTTTGTGCTGCAGTAAATGGTTTGAGTCCTGGTGTAGAGAGCAAATGTTTAGTTTGAACTTTTATTTTTTATTTTTTTGATGAAATCTGAGAACTGTTTGGAACTGAATGAGCTTTGAACCGGGTCAGATCTTTAGAACCGGGTCAGATCTTTAGAACCCAGATCAATAGAATTCTAATCAAAAACCAGAACCTTCAAAGATCCCTGAACCTCTATATAAAACCTTGAACCATTAGGAAATGGTGGGAAACTGTTTGGACGTCTGTGTAAAGAATCTGGACCAGAACCGGACCGGCACCAAGTAAAACCTTGGCAGCCTCTTTACTCACCTGCTTCCTTCTCTGATTAACTGGTGGAAAAACTAACCTGTAGCCCTGATAGGTCTTGGTTCTGGTTTTGGTTCTGAGCTCTGTTACTACATGATGGTCCACCTCTTCTTCGTGGTGAGATTACACAGACCCAGTGATCCCTTAAAGCCAAGAAGAGTTCTGGGTCGTACTTCATGGTCCCAGTAGTTCTGTCCAGAACTCGCCATGAATCGGGCTGAACGATAACCTCTGGAGATCATGGAGGCTGCTGTGTCACCTCGTCAGGAATGTGCTGCTGCAGCAGGAATGTTGTCGCCCGTCGGTTCAGTCCTGGTTTGTCAGACTGACAGCAGGTTGAGACAGAATCTAGAAACCGATTCCAGCAGGATTTGAACCTTCAGCCCCTCCAGTTTGAGTTGTGATTAACCTGAAATGTAAAATCTATCGAGGAAAAAGCCACAATAATTATTGGCCTTCATATGATGATCTCCTTCCTCCAGATGTTGGTGACCTCCACATGGCGTGAAGAGAACAGCAAAAACATTTAGTCTCTCTCCTTCCGCAGTGACTTTGTTCTCCCCAGACTTTCTGAAAGCAACAGATTAATGGATGAAGGAGCTACTAGCTGAGTCACTGCAGTCTTCATAGCTGAATAATACTTCCTTAATGATATCAGTGACTGATTATATATTCAGCTTCTGCTGTTAAAAGTTGAATATTTTTAAAGTCATGCCTCATTCTTCCTCACATTTCATGCTCTGCTTTATTTTGGTCTGAAGCGTTGGGTTACCACCACACTAATAATCACATTAGGGGTGTGAATACTTTTGCGTGTCCTGCAGAGGTTACTGATGGTGTCTCCATCCCACTGACTCACTTTTACAACAGCGCCTCCTTTGGGCAGGAAATGGACAGAACACCTGGTCCATGAGGAGTTGATTTACCTACAGGATGGAAGCAGGATCATTCTGGGAACCAACTGGGCCCAGTTCCTGGTTCCTCAGTATTCCTGATCCTGAGAGGTTCCAGTTCTTCCTTTATGGATTGTATTGGGTCCAGTGGCTCCTTTCTATAGACTGGTGGAAAAGAAGCGTTAAGGATCTCTGTGCTGTTCATGTCTGCAGTGAATCCCATCCCTTCCAACCTCAAGTCTGAGGCCAAGAAAGCTGCCAAGATCCTGAGAGACTTCACCCAGATTTCCAACAGGACCGGACCGGACAAACTCATCCCTGGTAGGAAGCGTCCCTGGTGCCGACGGTGGTTCTGCAAACTCAGATTTGAATGAGTGTGTTTTGTGTTTCAGCTCACATCATAGCAAAGGCTGAAGGTTTGGCCATCATCTCGGTCATCAAGGCTGGCTTCATGGTCACAGCCAGAGGCGGCAGCGGCGTTGTCATCGCCAGACTCGCCGACAGACGTAAGACCTCGGTGCTACTGTTCAAATGATGATCAGAACAGAACCGAAACTTTCTAGACTCTGTCCTCTTAGAGACGTCCTGTCGTTGACATTGTTAGGATGTAATTGTCTGTTGTTCCATAACCGTCTTCGTCCGTTGATCGTCATGTTGGGGACATGTTGTCATGGGTCCCGCTCGGCTCCTTCTGGGCCTTTTCTGGGTTTTAATGTGGTGGTTCAGAAACTGACCGGTTTTGAGGTTAAGCAGTCTGTTCAGCTGTAACGAGCCTTTCTGGGTCCAGGTTGGTCGGCGCCTTCGGCCATTGGCATCGCTGGCCTCGGCGGAGGCTTTGAGATCGGCGTTGAGGTAAGTCAGACTAGCTGTGGTCGCCCGGGTTGGTCGGGGACCAGGAGTCGTCCTTCATCCCTCCGTGTTGTGTTCAGGTGTCTGACCTGGTGATCATCCTGAACCAACGGAGGGCGATCGATGCGTTCACTAAGGGCGGCAACCTGACGCTAGGTGGGAACTGCACCGTCGCCGTGGGACCTATGGGCAGGTGAGACCCTGCAGCCTCCTGCCTCTCTACCATCTTGTTAATTACCTCTAATGTATACAGGAGCTGTGAATTCTAGCTTTGCTTCTAATAAGCTGCCATCTGATGAGACATTCAATGACAGTACGTGTTCTCAGGCTTGAAGCTGAAATAATCATCATCAGCTGTGATTTCCTGCAGTGGCTTTGATTTCTGGCGGTGGGATTATTGTACAGTCATGGCCAAAAGCATTGATAATGACACTAATATTATATTTTCACATGATCTGCTGCCCTCTGGTTTCCATGTGTGTTTGTCAGATGTTGTCATCACATCTAGAAATACAACTGCAATCATATTATGAGTAACAAAAGCTATTAATGATAGAATGAGTTCATGCATCAAGTCAATATCTGCAGTGTTGTTCCCTCTTCTTCAGGACCTCTGCAATCCTCCATGGGTTGCTTTCAACCAGTTTCTGGACCAAATCCTGACTGACAGCAGTCCATTCCTGCACAATCAATGCTCGCATTTTGTCAGAATTCCCAGGTTTTCGTTTCTCTATCCGTCTCTTGATGATTGACCACAAGTTTTCACTGGGATTAAGATCAGGGTAGTTTCCAGGCCATGGACCCAGAATCCCTGTTTTGTTC
>JAUZNJ010038491.1:0-11070 GCA_034780135.1 Jordanella pulchra
TATTAAAACCTCTTGATTTCCACTACAACCTGGTTCCGCCTCTGCCTCACCACCAACCAAACAACCGCATCATGACACCGGGTCCCAGGGATTATGGATCATTGTGTTAAGGAACAATCTAGGAATTGCAATGGCCTGTGGCTTCGATGAAACGTAACGTGCTTTGACACAATTCCGAAGTCTACAAGTTGATCCACAGTCAAAAAACTTACAATTAACTCTGAGGGTGCCAACCAAGAAGTAATCACCTTGTGCTATTTTGCCATAAAACCCCAAGAACTATGTTTATTGAGATGTGCTGGATGAGAGGTTAAATGTCATCTAGAAAACTTCATATTCAGTTGCCTAAACTGAACTTTTCAAGCTCCACAGCCATATTGTTTGTATCGGAAGTCCCACAGGATCTGTTATTCCCAACCACCTTGGGAGGTGGGTCCTATTTGACACTACACCAGCCACTTGGTTATGACATTCCATGTAGTATATCATTCCTGCCAGTATCTTAAACCCTGCTATGAGATGCTGGATTTTTTCTGGGACCCTAGCCTGCACCAGGGATCTTGCCTGGTATGGTAGATCTAGGCCTCTATTTCTCTGGTACTCAAGGCCTGCGTCTCACCTGGCATGATCAGATTTCTGTGGTCTGTCTGTCTGTCTGTCTGTCTGCCTGTCTGTCTGTCTGTCTGTGCTGAAAAACATGGTGTGGTTGGAACTAACTAAGAAACATTTTTGTAATTTTGTGGAGCCTCGTGTTGATATTAAGGCCTGTTAAAAGCATTCTAACTTACTCTAAATAGAGGCAATCTGTGATATATTAAAATTTGGGCAATCAGATCTTGTTTCTGCAAATAAATGTTTTTAGTACAGTTATTCCAAAATTAACCTTTAAATTAATTACTTTAAGACCAAAGTTAATGTTACATTCAAAGTAAATTTCACAATGTAGCTCTGTATTCTATGTAGTCCATTTCATTTTTTTGCAAGTAAGTCTTAAAGAGTTTCAGATGTTTTTCTCTTTAACCTCTTTCATGTTATTTTTGTGGAAAATTAGAAATAACTATTCACAACAACTTTTTCAGTTGTACGGCATATTTTTCTTATGGACGTTTTTCTGTGTCCAGATGAAGATGATGAAACTGAGCGTAACACCGTACCCCTCACGGCCCTCGCAAGCTTCTTCTCTGATGACGACTCCCTTAAGCAGCAAAAGAAGGCGAAACCCAAAAAGATAAAAGAGGGGAAAATACCCAAAGTTAAGAAGAGGAAAAAAGAGGTATGATCTCGTTCACACACAGCTCTGTCTGTCATCACCTCAAACACAAAGGTTTGCCAGGAGTTCTGGCTCAAGCTGTGTGGGCCTCATTCTTTGATTCTCACACTATTACACTTTTGATGCTTCTGCAATTGGATCAGAGCTCTGCTTTGGCTGCTGGACTGCCTCTGTAATCGAAATGAGAACCAGTGGACTGTTTCAAGCCTAGGGGAGGTTGGCAGTAGAATTGCTGTTACTGCCAGTATAAGCTGTGGCTGCCAAGTGCTAGTTCAGAGTGTGGATTTGGGCCTGTGGTGCTGGTGTTTAAGGCAGGGGCTTTGGGGTCAAAGGAGGGTTGTTTTAGCCAGGCTAGCAGCTGTGGTGATGGAGCTTTCACTAAGGTGGTTTGACAGCAGAGGTTGTAAAGTACCCATAAATTGCACTACTTCATCATATTTTTACTCAAAAAGTGAAAAGTATAATGTGGTTAACCTACTCCTAAAAGTGCATTTTTTTTCAAAAGTTACTCAACTAAATGTAACTGAGTAAATTAAAGTAATTACTACCCACCTCTGTTTGACAGCACAGCTTGGTCATTGACATTAAGATTTTTAAAACAAAATGCCTCTCAATGTAACTTTTCATTTGAGCATCAATGCCCTCGAAGAAGTCCTTCTACAATTATATTATGATGGAAGAGTCAAGGATTGACTCAATGATGCCTGAGTATCAGTGCACCACTATTGTCTTTGCCGGGTTGAATCTCTTCAGCTGCTGCAGTTGGTTGAGGTTCTGCTGTACCTTCTTGATGAGGGAGGTGATGTACAGCTCCCACTTGAGGTTCTGATTAATAATAGTGCCTAGGAAGCATAAGGAATCCACAGTGGCAACTGGAGAGTAAAACAGATTTTTTTTTTTTTGAGCTTTCATGGCACTAGTGGCTCATTTTTCAGACAGTGGGCTGACAGGAAAGGAGTATGAGAGAGGGAGAGAGACATGCGGGAAAGGCCCACAAGTCGGATTCGAACCTGGGTTGCCCGCGACGAGGACTAAGATGTACATGGGTCGGAGGCAAGACAGACCAATACAGAAGATCCTTCCTGCCTGCAGCTATTAACGCCTACAGCAATAGATTAAGAGAAAACAAAATATGAGATAGTATAGCATTTAATTTCCCATTTGCATAAACAAGTATTTTTATAATTAAAAATGCACATATCTTCTACATCCTCTACTAAAATCTTTGTCAGACACACAGTCTTCTATTTCTGATAGGAATCCATCATGTATCCAGAGAAAAACGTCCTGTGGACAGAAGAGTTCCCTCTTACCCTGTCTGCCCGTCGAGAAAATTGGATCCATTGCGTTGACAGACCAGCTGGTCAGATCCATATTCAAAGTTTTAAAAGATATTCCAATCTAACAGTCTTGAGAAAATAGTTTCTAAACAAGCACGTGACCACTTACACCTTAATTACCTTTTTGAAGACTTTCAGTCAGGTTTTAAACCTCACTAGGCTCCTGGCGGACTGAGGGGTACTTTTAATCATTCTGCTTTATTCTATCTAGTTAGCTGACTCCCTAACTTTGTGAGCTCTCTGATTTTTCTTTAAATAGTAGATTCATCATATCTGTTCCTGTTTGGCTCTAATGGAGAGAAATATCAGCTGGGCTGCTCCTGCTATGGATAGTAGAGTTGGCCCTGTTTTTTGTGTTTAGTCCAGTTTTTCTCCTAGACATAGCTATTGGCTCACCTTTTACTGTGACTAACTGTATTCACTCTCTTTTATTCTTTTGACGTGGAAATTGGTTTGGAACTTGTCTGCTTGGTTTTTGTATGTCCTGGAAAGAGCAACCCATTGTGCTAGTTTTCCATTATTTATTTATAATATAAAAAAGTATTTATGAATCAGTGCTTCTGTGTTCCATTAGTATGTCTGCTTTTCTCTCCTTGAACCCCCCAGTCAGCCTTGGCAGAAGGTCACTCACAATGAGTCTGGTTCTGCTGGAAGTTTTTTCCTGGTTAAAATAGAGTTTATCCTGTCCACTCTCACTGCGTGCACGCTGGATGTAAGGGATTGTTGCGCAGTGCAACATGTTCATCCAAGGGGAGCCAGTCCTGCAAAGTCAGGAATGTGCAATTCCAGTTTCTGAGGGCCGGTATCCTGCGACATTTAGATGTGCCTTTGGTTCAACACACCTGAATCAGGTAATTAGATGATTGAGAAGGCAAAGGATAAACCTACATACGGAGGTAACTCAGCCATTTGATTCAATTGTATTGGACCAAGGGTGAATCTAAAGGTTGCAGGATACCGGCCCTCGGCAACTGGAATTACCCACCCTTGTGCAAGGTCAATGACTTGATGCAGTTAGCTGGTTTTGAAAACTTTTTTCCAGTCTGACTGTATGATCTGATTCAACTGTCTATGTAAAATATACCCAGCATATCTATTTTAGGAATAGTAAGCCTTGTGGAGTCCTTGTTTGTAAGGATAATAGAATACATATCAGTGGGCAAAAATGTTCTTTGTTGTACTTTTATTTATGTTAAGTATTGTAGAAATCACTCTGTGCGTATGTGTAATAAAAAAAAAAAAAAAAAAGAAATCACTCTGTGCAATGGAAAAGATTGGGATAAACAAGTTTGCACATTTACAGATGTCTGCAATTAGGCATTATTTATCTGTGATATTGGCACTAACTAGTTATTTTTGGGTTTGCAATCACGTAAGAACTATTTCTTTAAGAAGATACTATTTAACCCACTATTTGACATGAAACTTTTATTTTAAATATGACATTATTAAATCATTACTACTCTTTATTACCCTTACTGTTATCTAAAATTCATAACTATTGCATAATTAATTATAGGTTGCCTGTGTGCGATATCATGCAATATTTGGCATCTAATCAAGTCACCTTACACTTATTTGTTTTGCAAAACAAAGATTGTCAGTATTTACAGTAAATAAAAGTAATCCAAATATTTTCTCTTTCTGCACTGGGAGTAGCCTACACACTGCCAGTGACATGGCCAGGATGTGCCCCAGTGTTTGGTTGGAGCTGCCAGCAGTGCTGTGAAGAGCTTGACTGGCCAGCCAGACTGCAACCCAGCCCTTTGGCTGCTTCTGGCAAACTCTAAACTCTGTTGGGTCTCAGTGAGCTAATGAGGAGGGAAGACCCACTCTGACTCTCGTTGTCCTCAACTCCCTTCAACTTACTTTCTTTCTTTCTTTCTTTCTTTCTTTCTTTCTTTCTTTCTTTCTTTCTTTCTTTCTTTCTTTCTTTCTTTCTTTCAAAGCAATTGCTGCCGTTGTAGTTCACTTCCATTCGCTCCACAAGGGTTTCTGTCAGACAGGGTCCAAAAGTCAATTGGGGTCAGAAACTGTCGGTGGCACATCCCAGTCTGAGGTCATAGATACTCATTGGAGAATTTAAAGCTTGAGAGCACTGCAGTATATTTGCTTTCATTTTCTCATCAGCAGGTAAAAAAAAGAAGAAATTTGAATTTTCTGTTTTCACTTTCCTCTCTTAGATTAGTAGTCAACAATAAGCTGTTTCTTATTTCAGAAGAATAAAGAAAAGACCATTGTTTTAAAATCATTAAATGTTAATATTTTAATGAATAATTCAGTATTTGATATTTACAGCAACGTCTACTCCAATATGCCCTGTGCCAAACAGTTATGGGGAAAAAGCACTAATTTGATTAGCTTATCAGTATTTATCTGATTTTCTCACCCTTTGAAACTAGAGCCTGCCTTTTTTGAAGTGCTGAGAAATCATCTTTTCATCTATGATATGTGTTTAACATTGAACTCTCGGCCACCACCAGGTTGTTGCAGTTCCAATCCCAGCCTGTCCTTGTGGGTGCTCACAGTAGTAGTTCTGCATCTTTGACTTTTCCACCGCCTCCTCCATCTCCTACCCCATCCCCCATCCACAATCTTCAATTTGCTCTTCCTTTTTTCTTCTCTCTCTTTCTCTCTCTCTCTCTCTCTCTCTCTCACACACACACACACACACTCTTTCTCTCTCTCTCCATCTTCTTATGCATAAATGAGATTTGTCTAGACGGGTGCTGGAGCACGGGCTTCGCAACCACAGGCCCCTGCATAACAAGCTCGTTATGCAAAAGTGTCTGATTGGATGGCGTCGTTCCATTGGCTGACACTGTGATGGAGTGTGTTTGTGTGCTGGTTTTGTGTGTGTGTGTTTGTGTGTGTGTATAGAGGAAAAAGGGTGAGGTATAATAGGGGTGATGTTAGGATATAGACTGAAATCATTTAAAGGGGTGGAAGGGGCGAGGGAGAACTATAAGATGCGAAGAGGAGAAAGTCAAAAGAAGATGAAGAGGGAAATAGAGAAGGAAGAGGGGGGCAAAATCTAGAAAGAAAGAGAAAGAACCAGACACTGCTCAGATTCGGTCACCATGGCAACACAGCCAGGCTGTTGGTAGGGTTGGCGGGCGCTGCAGCAACGTGAGCCTTACCACTGCGCTACAGAGCAAAACGCCTGCAAGTCTCTCCATGGAGCTAGGCAGGCCTGGGGAGCAACAGGCAGCAAACTGAGCACAAAGCCTCTTCACTCATTTTACTCACTTGTGCATGCACGTGTTTAGTCATACATGTTCAGTTGTGCATTCAAAACACCAGCAAAATATTGGAAAAAGGAATATGCAGTTGACATGACCACAAACTTATAGTAAATGTTTGACACAGCTCCAGAACAGAAAAAAAAAATAGGCTTGAAAACAGACAAGGAGAGAAACAGCATTCACTTTTTCTCATGCACACTGTATATGGAACCTCACACAAAGAACACCTGTTAACTGTTAAGCTTATATAGCCCCCCAGGTGTCCCATATTAAAGAGACAGTATGCAGCTGAGTTGTTTATTGCCTGGTTCCACGTATCAATCAGAAGATACAAGATATTTGCAATATATGTTAGCATGAACTCAATTTTAATTGTCAGCTTGAAATTATTTTAAATAATATGTAGGAAAGCTATGTTACACTGTTCAAGGATCAGGCATTAGAAACAGAGACTTAGGCATAAAAATACACTATAAAGCACTAAATCTCGTTAGGAGTAAACATGGTGATGTTTAGTCCTCCCTAAAAAGATTAGTATTTTACTCTAGATATCATTTATAGCTAATTCTAACGGTATGTAACAGCAGTTTAAAATAATCTAGATTAATCCCGTTTTTGGAAGACAGATTGTAAAAAAAAAAGATTTTTGATTATTGCTAGTTTTGGTAGATGAGCGCAGTCTGATTGTTGTTAGGCTTAATGAGTGGAATTTGATTAAAGTACCTTTAGATAGCCAATTCCAACACATTTTAGAAACTTGTTAAATCTTGTGATTGTTCAAGCAATAGTCATACCAGAATAATCAGACCCATATATAGCAGCCTCAAGATTTGGTTTTATTGAAATGCCAAATAAAGAGATAGACTTTGGCAGAAATAGAAATATGACCTATTTGTTTTAAAATAGTAGAAAAAGAAAAACATAGAAAGCATAAGGGGCATGATGTTTATGGAAGAGAATACATTTGAAAGAGGTAATAGAGAGGATTATCAGAAGTTGCTGTTCTGTTAAATATGTGGATTTGTCAAACAGTAAAACGATCTAGGTGGTGCAGTCAGGACATTTGGTCATAATGAGAAGCTAAAAAGTAGAGTAGCAATTGTTTAAAACAGATGATGTGCCCTGTAAAGATGAGGGGTCCCAGCAGCGAGCTTTCTGTTATTATGCAAATGACATTAAGATTCTATAAGTCAGGTACATTCATTAGTTTGACTTTCCCATTAATGTTAATACATTTTGAATATAGTTTGAATACTTTGTGGGAATTTAATCATTTTTATTGTATTTACCCTTTTTTAACCAGTAAAGTCCAATTGAGATTTAAATACATCTTTATCAAGCGAGTCTTGGGCCATCGGACCAACACCAACACATGGCACCCCAAGACATCAATGACTGTGGAAACTTTACATTGGACCACAAATAACCTGTGCTTGGACAACAAGCTCTGTGAATGACCAGCCTATTATGCAATTACCTTTCGTGCCTTGCCCTCCTTGCACAAGATGTCAGTGGCCACGTTTTGGAAAACTGCTAAGTCAGCAGTCTTCTCCATGATTGTTTAGCCCAGAAAACTACTGACCATTGAAAGCCCTTTTGCAGCAGGTTATCAACTAATAAGCTGGTTAGAGTGTGGTGCCAGTTGTCTTCTATATCGGACCTTTTCACAATATTCTAATATCTAGCATTTTTTTTTCTTGTGAGTTGAAATCATGAACATTAAAAGAAATAAACACTTGAAATGCATTTCCCTTTGTGTAATGAATGGCTATAATATGCAAGTTTCACTTTTTGTGTGTATTTAAAATGTGTAAACATACATAACTGATCTAATGACACACAGGGGTTCATATACTGGCTGATCAGACCAATAGAGACACAATAGGGTAACAAAACATAATACAATTCCAAATAACACAAAACAAATCACACTACAGCTAGGTTTGGCTAAACTAAAGACCCAAAAATGAAACTCAAAAAAGTATTAAACTTTACACCCTACACGCTAACAAATAGAGCAAATGTATCCAAAGCAATTAAGTTTTTTTTTTTTTTTAATGGAATCTAAAGTGTTTCTATGAAAAAATAAAATTGTGTATGCAAGGAGTACCCAACAAAGGAATGTGGTCATGGATTTCCCCATCACAGTATTGTTTAAAATGAAGCTTTACCTACTTTAAAATTCCTAGAGACACCAAGGGAGAGGCTAAGTTTGTGTGTTTCTGTAGTATTGTGTGCAAAATGTAGTATTTATTGAAGAAAATGGCACAGATTATCTTAATTGTAATATAAGTATTTCTTTTTAGATGATACAAAAAGGATTTGCAGCTACATGCAATGTGACAGCTGCATTTAGAATCACTTGGTTTAGGATTCAAACTGAGGACAAAATCTACTGTTATCCATTGACATATCCATACTAGATAATGCAAGCATTTTACTTCACTTCTTCGTGGTGCTTGGAAAATAACTTTGTGTATTTCTGTCACCTTGTAGAAGCTGCATTAGCCAGCTGTCCATGTACACCAGGGCAAGGATTAAAAAGATAATAAAAAATAAACACATTAACTTGAGAGCAATTTTAAAAATAAAACAAAAAATACACATTTATGTTAAAAGAACCCATCATTATCATTCACAGTTTTTTAATCTACAAAATCATGGCTATTAGGTAATTCTCTGTAGAGCGAAACACAGTTAACTGTTAATTAACCCAATTAACTGTTTATTTAGGGGTATTTTTTTGTGCTCTTGTCTTCTACCTTAGGGAGGGCTCCAGGTAAAACATGACAGTGACCTAGAAGAGATATCAGAGGTAGAAGAGGAACATGAACGGCCAGAAATTGGATCAGAGAGTGAGAGCAGTGCATATGGCCCAACCAAAAAAAAGAAGAAACCCAGGGAGAAAAAAGAAAAAAAGCCCAGGAAGAAGAAGAGAGATGAGGACGATGATGAGGAGGATGATGATGATGGTAGCATGAAAGTAAGTCCACTGTAACAAGGTAAATGTTCTAAAAGACAGTATTTTCTTTTTCTTGGATATAATTAACCTTAATTAAGTAGTGATACACATTTGAGATTGCAAACAATAAAGCTTTTGTGTACAAAGACAAATGATAAGAAACAAAAGTTTTAATAGAATTTAGGCTCTCCTACATCAACTAACTTTTGCTGATTGCTTGAATTAATTACTGTGGAATCTTGTTACCTGCATTAGAAACAACAATAAGCATTGGAGAATCGTCACAATTCAGTGACAGAAAAAGTAACTTTTATGTTGTTGGTATACAGTCATCTGAAAGAATAAAGATGTCTCATTAAATATGAACTTCTTAAAAAAAATCTGACAAAATGTTTCATTTCCTTTGTCAATTTTATTTTCTTTGTGCAAGAAAAGTGCAAAGAATTAAGTTTGTTTTACATGAGACACTGACAAACCGGATTTTTCTTGGTTGGGAAAAAGTTAAGAAACCCTACCACCTTACAGCAAGTATTAGCTTCTTTTGGAAATAAATAACTTTAATTTCTAGAGCTTTTGAAGGTAAAATGCTGCAGACCACAATAAACAACTCAAGAAAAATATAGGTTTTGTTTATAAGGTCAAATAAATTAACTTTAATATGTTATTTGATTATAATTGAATTCATAGTTGCTCATGTCTTTGCCCCATCAGGAACCCAAATCATCCAGCCAGCTGATGCATGAATGGGGTCTTGAGGATGTGCAGTATGGGTTCACAGAGGATGACTACAAAACAATTACCAATTACAAGGCTTTCAGCCAGTTCCTCAGGCAAGCATCTACATTCCATTGTATTTTTTCTCTTTGTTAAACTGCTTTGGGGTTTGTTTGTTTTTCTTTTTTGCAATTTCAGTTGTTTGACATAATTCCCAGTTTAGAGTCCTCCACAGCACTCCTTAGTGAGACCAGAGTTCAGCATGACAAGCTAACACTGCTCTTTTTGTTTGAGCTGGAAGGCTCGACTGTCGTTATAAAGACTCTGTCTCACCTGGGGCTGTCTGGCTCAACTAAGCCTCTGCTCTGACAAAGTGGAGCATGAGCTCCTGTGGTGCCCCCTGTGTGTAGTCAGCTGCTCGTTGGATGCCTGTGACAGCCGGAAGCCTTTGGGACTCAGTGCTCTGACCCACTATCTTTTACAGGCCAGTCTGCCAAACCTCAAGCTGTTGCCTGACAAATCTAACTCATGGCACACTCAAACCAAGCAGCAGAGAATAAAATTTAAGGGGCAATAGGATGTTCATAAATTAGAACCCAGTTCCCTCCAGTGCAGAGCAAAAAGGACATTGCACCAGCTGAAATAAAATGTGACATAATAAAGCTGTTGTTGTTGTCTGCTATCCCTGTGGTTACATCCCAGGCCCCTCATTGCCAAGAAGAATCCGAAGATTCCCATGTCAAAGATGATGACTGTGTTGGGAGCCAAGTGGCGGGAGTTCAGTGCCAACAACCCGTTCAAAGGTGCATCTGCCACGGCTGTGGCTGCTGCAGTGGCTGCTGCGGTGGAAATGGTTACTGTAGCTCAGCCAACATCTGTTAGCATCAGCCAGCTGAGCTCTCAGCAGGTCACGTTAAAAAAAGCAAAAACCAAAGAAGGAAAAGGTAAGGTCAAACGGAGTGTGACTGAACGCCTATCATGAAAATTGGCACGAAAATTACAGGGTTGATGGTCTGGACTTGTATAGCGCCTTTTCAAGTTAGGGAGCTCCAGTGCGCTTTATATTTGATTCAGTCATTCACCCACTAATGGGGGCAAGCTACACTGTAGCCACAGCTGCTCTGGGCTCACAGACAGTTCAAAGCTGCCTTAAACGGATACCACCGGGTCCTCTGATCGCAAGGCAAAGCAAGTCATTGCCACAAGGGCACAATGAAATGGGCAGTGCTGGATTTGTAATTAAGAAAAAAAGATGAGTATATACAAAGAGCAGTTTTAAAAAAAAAAACAATTTAACCTCATAAACCTGGTCCTATGTGAAAAGTATCTGCCCCCTTATTTAATTACCGTGTTTCCCCAATAGTAAGACACCCTCGATTGTAAGACGTATCGGGGGTTTCAGGGGGGTCGACTAATATAAGCCGTACCCCGAAAGTAAGACATATGTCTTACTTTTCGGGGAAACACCTCTCATTTAGCTGCGCGCAGCCTCCTGCCCACGTCCGCACCGTCCCCCTCTCCCTACGTCGCCGCGTCTGC
>JAUZNJ010038493.1:0-11070 GCA_034780135.1 Jordanella pulchra
GTCCCTAATGGGGTCGGGAGTGTTGCTGGTGCCTATCTCCAGCTGCATTTCAGGCGATAGGCAGGGTACACCCTGGATAGGTCGCCAGTCTGTCGCAGGCAATTCATACATAAACCACAAAAATACACAAAACATAAAACTTTGAGAGTAACTGCCAGACTATAGAGAACAATATTTACTCCAGTTATTAATTTTAACGTTTGTTGTTTGTCTTATGATTCAATGCCAGCAGTTCAATGCTTAGTACATGCAGCAGGTGTTAAAAAGATATCAGACAGAGGTTAGGGACACTACAATGATCTTCCCCCTGATGTTCCCCCTCTCCATCCTGTGCAGTGCCCCGTCGTCTTCCATGCTGCAACTCAAGTACCATGCTGAGATGGAGTCATCCATTCACTTTGTTTTCTCTAACGGATCATCCTTTTTCTTCAAGATCTTTGGTATTCCCTATGGTTTACCATCAACACAAAAATTCCCCAAATGATATGATGTTTTCAAGAGATTGAACCCATAACAGCTACAAACTCTGAAGAGTAATACAGGACTAAGTGTCAAGTGATATGTTGATCAATAGTATCTGATGCAGATTATAGCATGTTGAAGTTGGTGCAAAACAACCCACAACACAATTAATCTGAAACACCCTTGAGAGGCTGTTTGGTTCCACAGCCCCACCTACATGTTTTGAAAGCACACAGGGACAGTGAAGTGCGTTCATAAGTATCCATTTCAAGAGATCCAACTCTGTATTCTTTAAACTGTGATAACTCACAGGCCACTGAGTACCAGTAAACCAATGGCTTCATAAGGTCTACCATATGGTTAAATAATAACACGCACAAACACTTATTTCTCCATTAGACCTGTGGTTGGAGGTGTTACCGTCATGAGATTAATGAAACCTTGTCAGGATGAGGAACTCTGTAGCTTTTCATTTCTTTGTTTATCCCTACAAATAGTTTGATGAGTTTAAAATCTTGCAAACGTCCATCACTGGAGAGGCGGAAAGGGAGTGGAAATAGGGAAGGATGTATGGATGTCAGATGATGACACAAATCAAAACTGAAAAGACAATTATGGTCGATTACACAGTCATCAGTGTCCATCAGTGGCACCCTACAAGCCCAGGAGATGGACTAACAGGCGTAAAACGAGCTTTTAGCTGCCACAAAGGGTGGCCAGCCCTCATACTTTGCATGCTTGCAACGAATTCTCATGAAAGAGGATCTCCAACGCCTGTCAGGCACAGATAAGAAAAATAATAATAAAAAAAAAATTAAAAAATATGCCAGCCAGGTTTGCTGCTTTCTGTTATTGATGGCTAAGGATTTAATGATTGTTTTAGGAACACAGGTTTGGAGGCCGCATGTGTTAACTTTTAAAATGCAAATATATTTTTTGTTTGGTAACTAAACACATATTACTGGTAAAACACTGTGTTTTTACTAAACGAAAAATACGAGCGGAAAAGAAATGTTCTTACCTGGTAAACTGCAAGATTTAAAAACTGATTAACTGTACTTCAGATTAATTTACTTTGCTGAAGCATGGCTAGTCTGCAAGATGGACGCCTCCTCCTGTAACTGGCTTTGGTAACAGTTCAAATACCTGGAGGGTCAAAGAGCTACTTCAGTTCCAATAAAGAGGCCAAAGGTGTTTTGGCCCTGTGCATGGTTTCAGCATTAACCTTTGCAGGCTGCTTGTACAGAATGGAAATCTCATCTGCCAAAATCTGCTTCTCTCCTTTAAGGTTTTTCTCTGTCTGGGAATGTAATCACTAAATGTTCCAGTGTCTTAATTGATTGAAATGAAGTAATCTAGCCACTCATAACAAAGTGTGTAATTTATGCAAATGAATCACTTTGTTGGCTAATTTGTTTTAATTCGTGTATTCATTGCATCTGTTTGAATGTATATTGCAAATCAGTTTTCTCTATTCCGTATGATGATTTAATTAATTTTCAGATTTTAACTTAATAAGAGAGAGGAAATTGGAAATAAATTCATTGACATTGAAAGTAAATGACCTCTCTGCACTCTGGAAAAGTTTACTGCTTTGTCTTTTGTGAAATTGCCACAGCTTTATGGATTTTGGGCACAATCCTTGTAGAAATTACACCCCTTGTGTTATTTGAACTCGAGATTTGTTTCTTAACGCTGCTCTATTCTACCTATTATCATGTACACATGAGAGGATTCCGTTAACTCCAGATATGGTCACATCACAGCGCTGCAAGTCCTACTTTAGATGAGGTTTGCTTTAGATCGGTGATATTTTCATCTGAGTAGTTAGCTCTGCACAGAGAGCAAGCAGACAGACTGATGCCTTTTTCCATCTCTGGCGTCGTAGCTCTGATCTAGTGCATACCTAAGCAATCCTTTCTCACCAAAGAAGCAAGCAGCCAGGATTTGCACCCCCCTCAGACCTAATCCCCGGAACAACCTCAAAACAGACAGACCATCGTGGAACTGCTGCTGTTTCAGTTGCTTTAAGACATAGCTTGTAGTCCTGAGAATGCAGTTCAGACACACCCTGGACAGATTCATGTTCATACTAGTAAACTTATAGTGCTTTAAAGCATGTTAGTTGATTTTAAAATACTACTTTTAAAAATCATGGATTTAAAAACTTATTATTTTATAAAGTCACATGATAAAAATGTATCCATTTGATATTTTCCTATTTAGTTGAATCATTTGTATATGAGATACTTCCTGTTATTTGTTGTGGTTATTTTAAATAACTCTGAATTAAATACCTTAAAGGCATATGTTTATTTTAGTCTGTTCTGCATATAATTTTTCTGATCAGAAGGGAAGTTGGAAAAGCTTTTGCTTTTCCAACAGTCGTCTTCATTTGTTCAGCAAAAATCTACTTGGATTTTGGTCTTGGCTTTTGCTCCGCTTTCTTTAACGTGGCTTGCGTTTTTTGAAGACTTTTTCAGAACTTTGCTTCTCACGCAAACCCCGTTGCAGCTGTTCACAATGGATCAGTGATACCCCAGCAGCCCTGACATCAGAACAAAAACTAAGAAAAAAAGACAGGCCATACTGACATGTGCACACACACAGAGACTCGCTGTTTTAGGCATGACTTTGCATATAGATACATAGCTGCTCACAAACACACCTTGCTCTTGCTTCCCTGTGTGCCCTTTTGTCTCTTTTATGAGGACATGGGGATTTTGGAGAAAGACACAATATGTAACGTGATACAAGCAGTTGAAGCAAAAGCAAAGAAGCTTTGCTTTGTGTAAATTCAAGTTACAAGTTATTACCAACATTCATTTTATTCAGTCTCTATTGTAGCACTGTATATTTTTGACAGGATTGGTGAAAAAATTGCAAAAATGAATACACAGAAACATAAGTATTCATTCCTTTTGAACCTTTTCACATTTCATTATATTACAGCAACATCTTTAGACAATTGAACTTCATTCTTTTCACCTGTTAACTTTGGTGGATCACTATCTCCTAATATTTTACATCAGTTTGTTCTTTTTTTTGTATGATGGATAAGCAGTGAGATGTTCAATTCTTGGGATATTTTTAATAGCTTAACATTGAAAACAATTTAATATCTGAACTGTCTGCTGAGATCATGGTGCTAAAAAACAAACAAACCAACAAACTTTAGACATAAAGAACATCTGAGGGGCTCTTTGTGAAGCTGGGTTTATATTGAAATAAAATAATACTCTACTTTCAGGCTGGTCTGCAACCTAGAATCCCAATCAAACACATTTAAGTTTGGGGTTGCCGTGTGACAAAAGGTCTTAAAGTTTAACCATAAGTATTTATGTTTTTTATGTTTAGTTCTAAAATCCTGGCAGACCATGGCTGGTAATGTTAGCTTTATTTTCTCTCTTAGGATAAAAACAGAGCTGCTTTTCTAACAGTGAACAAAAGGACAACCTATCCCTAACTTTTATGTATAATGGGAAATATCACTGCCAATTACAGCATTGACTATTCCTAAAAGCAACCAAAAGATATTCCAAATGAAATGTGTGTAATTCTGGAAACCAGAAGATGTCATTGATGTCACTTTCAGATCAGATTTCTTCTTTTCTAATGATCTGCATCTTCTGTGTCTCCTTTTAGGTGATGGGCTTACTGAACCCGAGCGGAGTGCCTCATCAGTCCCAGAGTGACTTTGCCCTCTCCCCTCTCACAGGAGGCCTTGAGCCCAGCGGAGCAATGGCTGCTAGCTGTCATGGCTCTCAGCGCTTGGAGGCCCTTCCAAGCCTGAGCAGCATGCCCACCCTACCAAGCACACAGTCTTACTGCCCACCTTCCTACACCTCCCCAGCCTATGCCGTCGACCACCACCCTAGCTACCAGTATGGCCAGTACAGTCAGAGCAAGGTAGCGTATCTGTTTTTTACCGACACATTCATTTATGATGATTGTTTTTAAAAGGATATATCATTCTGCAATGCCGTCTTCTGGTTGTTGATTTAGCCTACATTTTCAGGACCTGCAGTTAATTGCAAAGACCCGTCTGATTAGGGAACGTCTCAAATCTCTGTGTTCTGCACTGGAATTACATTGGGGTTTAGAGATCACTAGTGGCCGGGTTACTTCAGTTTATATTACCATCATTATGGTGGCCCAGTCTCTATCTCAGCGCACAGTTTTACTAACTGTTCTTCCATGACCCTGTGTGATGAGCTTGCCCATCAAACCCACAGTGCAGCTCACCTAGCCATGTAATGACCCCTGTGTAACAAGGATAGCTGCCCAAATAAAAGGAGACACATTCTCAAAGTATGTTTGACAGGAGAGGGGGGGTTGTGGGTTGGAGGGCTGATCTGAGGTACAGCACCACATGTTAAGCCGGCCCATCAGTGGCAACATCTTGATATCATTAATTTAGGCAGGGACCTGGGAGAAAACCACATGTTTTGGAGGTGGTGATGGGGTGGGAGGGTGGGGATACTTCTGCTAAATGTATACGTGTCTGTACATGAGCGCAGGTTTGTGCGTATGAAAGCATGGCGAGTAGGCTCTTTAACAGGGGGGGCGATTATAGCCTTTGGCAGCCCAGGATTAGAACCATGTGTCCCAGTGGAGGTCAGATTTGGAACTGTTATTGATCAGTAAGGCAGTGGCAGAAATCCAGGCTAAAACTTGATCAACTCCACAACCTTTGGGACTCTGTATCTGATGTTTTACCCTGAAAAACAATTCTCATCTGCTCTATAGTAACAACCCCTTAGACTATCATTTTTCTTTTCAGATTTTGTTATGGCTTGCTGTGGGTTGCAGAAAAGCTTTAATCTCTTCTACTTTCCATCCTTTATAGGTGCCTTTCATTATATGAAGCCCCGACATGGACTAAGAAAGAGGCTAATATCAATACTCTGACATTCCTACCTGGAGAACACTACCCATTGCCCTTGCCAACTTCTCCAGCCCTGTGGACAGCAAGACCAGCAATAGGAGAGACGAAAGGATTTACCTGATTTTACTTCAGCAAGGAGAGACATTTAGGATGGGGATGTAGAGATGAAAACCAATCGATAAATGAGGACTGTAGGTGCAGCCCCTCCATGCCCATAATGCCATCCTCTGAGGACCAAGCAAAGTTTCCCAGGCTCTGATTCAGGAGGAAAAAAGGGAGGGATGGGGAAAAGGTATGAACTTTATGTTCAGGACTTCTAATTTGAAACTAAGATTAAGACTGAGATGTTTTTTGAACTTTTCCACCACAAGGGGCCTCTATGGTACTTTGTATTTGAAGTTTAGACAGGAGGGTGATGCTGTGCTCAGCTAAGAGACTCATCAACGAATGCCTTCATCACAATGTCTTATTGTAGATAGACGAAACTCATGCATATGAAGTTAGACAAAAAATGTGGCTGAGATTGGAAATCCAGCAAGAAGTGGTGTTGGTGCAACCCAAAGAAAGTGCAATACATCCATACCTCATGAGCTGTACATGAACACAGATTGAGGGTTTCCTCTTATATCCTCGATGGACTGCTCTCTCATTTTAGTGGTATACGATTTTGGGTGTGTGCATTTATCAGTCAGGTGAACTTATAAAGCAATTGATAGTAGTGAATGTAGTAATACAGTTTTTGCCAAAAAATATAAACATAAGACTCTCAACCAGTGACTACCGTATTCACCTTGACAGTTACTTCTGGTTTTTACTTTGTATGTTTATTTAGTTGTTACGAGGAACTTTTTCATTTTAGTTCCCATTCTTATTTATTAAATGTTGCTTGTGTTTTTTTTGTTTTTTTTTTTCTTTTTTACCGAACATTTTCTACAAGTGCTCCACTGTGTTTAAGTCTTACACACGGTTCATTATTCCCTTTCCTATTGTTATTTTTTTATAATGCTGTGATTTTTCTTCTTTGTTGTTGTAACAAGTTTTGTGTAAAGTATAGCACTATTACTATTTATAATAAACAACATACAAAATCAGACAGTTTACACATCGAATTACTTTCATTTGTTAGTGTGGTATTAATAAAAAATGTTTAATTTCAAATTCAGTAACCTAAAAATTGAGAGGTTTATTATTTCTGTTCTCATTTAGTTGGCAATAATTTAATGATTCAAAAACAGTAAAATATAAATTAAATCTTTCAATCTTTCCCAATGTATGATTATTGTATTTATTGATTTGCTATTCTGAAAGACAGCATCATGGCCCAGAGGGATATGTTCATTTCTAAAAAAAACCCCAAAAGGTTATACTGAAGCTGAAAACAGTTAGACTATGATGAATTATCTTTAACATTTGATCAGAATCAATGTGAAACATGTTCTCTTATTCAGCTAAACAAATATAGAAAGAAATATGCAGTATTGATTTTGTTCCCTTTTGTAAAATTAGATTTTGAGGGCTTTAACTAAAGAATATAATTTCAATAATAACAGAAAAATTCTTCTGGAATGGAAAACCTTATTTTAGGTAGTTTAGATAGAACATATTTAATCTTTATTCTACCTGAGACTCTTGAATTTTATCTATAATTAATCAAATTTTGAATCAAAGCTGTTTAAAATCAAGCTTTGCATTTACAGTGTGCACACCGTTGCAATGAGGTTATTGCTGCATTTTTTTCATATCATTTACCTCACAATAATATTATTTATTTATGAAGTACAGGAAAAATGTCATATTGAAATTTAAGGAAATTAAAATCAAAAATATTTGTCACGTTATTCTATTAAGTAAAAAAAACAAAGCATAAAAAAACAAAGACAAAACATTTACCATTATTGTTAAATTTAGTTAGTATATTACTAAGATGAAATTATATACACACATTTTATCTAAAAATAATTAGGTCTCATGGGTTGTTATGTCATCAATTTACCCTTTTATAAACAGTGCTTGTATATAAACTACAGCATGGAAATACCAGTTTGTTAATTATGGATTTCAGTCATATTCCAGAAAGTGGATCAACTTTATTTGAACAATTGATTGCACAACTATTAGTAAACCTTACCTGAAAAGGGATTTTTTTCAACTAAATATCATGCGTCATTCCTTACAAGTAAGTGTTTACAACATTTAATATACTTTAGCTGTTTTCTTCTTTTTTTATTTATTTGATTTAGGTCTTTAAAAAAATTTCTACACGTTATAAACAAAAAGAAAATAAAACGATAATATTGACAGAATTATGTATTCTGGTGGTATAACAGTGAATATAAGTAACCTAAAAATAGTTAAGGGACAATCTAAATATAATTTTCAAAGTAAAATATAGCCATTAACTTGTTTTATAGTAGAATATATTGGTGGGTATTGCTTATTTGGCTCGACTAATTTAGAAACTGAGGCTGAAAGGAAGTCTTAGTGGGTCAGTATTAAATTTAAAAACAATTGCTTGAAATATATTTAAAAAATTCTAAAGTATAGTTACAGAAATAAATTTTATCGTCCAATAATAAAGGCAATGAATATGCCTACCTGAAACTTTAGGGGTTTTATAATGTTTTGCAACTATTATGCCAACAAATAAGCAGAAAAAGTAACAATAACTGTTTAACTCAGAGGGACTTCTGGGATAGTTTTTCTAGGTGTCTTGTGATTTTCTGCTTCACATAAGATCTCCTGTAGCACTAAATCATAAATATATCCTCTTTCATAAACACTCCTTTCGGACAAATTCCTGCTCCCCGGTGGCTCCTTCACACCCCATAATGACTAAAGCAGAGCGGCTGTAAATTATATAAGCTCGGCAGCCCTTAGACACACTGGGACATCAGTCACTGACATGGCTGCACAAAGCTCAGGCGGCTTTGGGCTCCAACTGCCAAACAGATGAAAAACACTGCTCACCCGGTGGGTAGAGTGCCCAGAAGGTTAAACAAATCAGAAGCGCATTTTTATCATTCCCCAATGTTTTTTTTTCTCTCACTTTCCCTCAGTTTTAGAAATCAGGTGTGCAGCTGTCGGTGTCATTTACTGCACAGCCCTAAAAGGAGCATTTAGGGACGTTTTTGTGTTAACAGTTTGTTTCGGTGTATTCGTATTTATTTATTTGCATTTTAGCTTGTTGGTGTGTATTTGTTTTGGATCAGTTTGCTAGTTGAGCAAGGTGAGATTAAATTTCACTATATTTTTCACACTGAGAACGTTTTTTTTCCCTCTCTTTTACAAGTGCTTTTGACTTGTAAGAGTAAAAAAAAAAAGCCAAAGGGATTGCTTTGGAACAAAGTGCCAGTGGAGCAGCTACACACTAGAGACAACTTAACCTTTGACCCCAACACTCTTTGAAATGAGTAGACTACTTGACCGGAGCTGACAACAATCCAAATGTCTCTGAGGCTTTCAACCCCCAAATTAAAAGTGAAAGGAAGAGGGACAAAGAAGATGGGCTAAAAAAATATAGTTTTTGGATGAGAATAGTAATAAAGCAAAGATGTTTACCATCAATATATTTGGTAAGAGGCAACCGGATGGTAATAGTTCAGGTTTAACCAACCAAAGACACTTGTCTGTGTGTGTCCTTCTATCATAATCTGCATGCAGCAGGACAGAATAAAGGGTGGACTATCTCTGAAATTCCACCTTATCTATCCACTTACAGAGTTGCTGGCTCACAGCATGCCTTTCCCATATTAGTGAATGGCTCCCTCCTGTGAACCCCTTCCATTTGCTGTCCATTTTCAGTTGCCCATGTTCAGTTTCCAACATACTTTTTCAGTGTTATTGAGCTTACTCCAATATTTTCTTTCACTTTAAACATAAGGAGCATGAACCGGACCCTCCTGCTCGCTGTCCTCAGCCGGTGCAGGCAAATTCTCAAGGATACAAGTCTCGACGTCCAAGATACTGAAATGAACGGGACTTTTTCTAACACCGTGAGTCCTTCTAAAAATGTTTCAGTGTTTTCCTCCACCAGGGAGACTTATGACAATGCTTATTTCTATATACTTTTTGTAATGCTCTTTTACTCCTTCCTCGCCATGACACTTTTTAAGTGCTTCATAAGTAGCAATGAAGAGAAAAAAGATCCCTATGAAGAGTCCATGGAAACAAGGCGCCCATCAACACAAATGTTCAACGAAGGCCACATGTCCGAGAAGTTTTACTTTGAAGAGGAGAGCAGCCTGTGAGCCACAGGCTTTCTAAGGAAAAGTAGAGGAGGGGTATGAGTGGATAGGGGGAATGTTTTGACAGTCACCAAGCCAGAAAAATGTCAGACAAGACCTGCAAGGTTTTTTTTTTAAACTTTCACTAACTTCATTTTCCCTGTTCCCCCGCCTTCCCCCTCCTTTCGCCAACTGACAATCAGAAACGTACCACAAGTATGGCCAGTCAGGAGGCATAAGGAGAGACGTGTGCCTCTGATCATCTGAAAGGAGGACGGAAACATGTAGAAGTGTGGGTCAATGGCAGGCCGGAATCTCCTCCTGTGAGGCCCAATCAGGATCAATAACATGGGGGCCCTAAACATGCACACTCTGCAGGGAAAAGGGATTATGAAGACTCTACGAATGTGTATTTGTGTGTGGTGTCTGTGCTTTTTAAAACAATTCAAGGGTAAAATTTTAACCTGCTATATAACTTAACACCTATGGTACATCTAAAGTGTAAAAACCTTTTGAGTTTGAATGTGTTATCAGATGATGTTATCAGTGAATCATTGCAAAGTTAAAGAAAAATGAGATGTAGAATTGAATTAAATTTGATGGATAAAAATCTTAATGATGTGGTGTACACATTTAATTTCAGCAACTTTGTAGAACCGCTTTGTCATGAAATTATAACTACATGACATTTATATAGGCCTGCTTTGTAGATTTAAAGATTATTTTTCAGATGATGTGTAGTTTAGACTGGACATAGAGAACCTGTAAACATTAATCTTAAGATCTTGCAATATTATTCAAATGGATCAAAAGCCTGAACTTTGACCGTTCCTATCACAGGTTTATACACCAATATTGACAATTGCAATGCATTCCTGGCAGCATTCCTCATTTTCCCACTGTGCATTACAAATATTTCAACTTTAAGCTACTCTATTCAATCTAGGCTTGCTGTCTGGATGGAGCATGGGCAAGACAGTCTGGTCTTATTGTGATCACAGCATCTCCATCCATGTAGTGTCCTCTGTATTCTTTTGTGCCTATTACTTTATTAAGGTTAAATTTGTGAAATTTAGTAATTACTAATTATGGTCCATACAACATATTTTTACACCTAACCTGTGGATCTCGAATCGTTCAGAGTCACCAAGGGTCTCTTGGCTGGTTTCTCTGGTGGAATAACTAGCCAAGTCTTGGTATGTTTGCAGTTGTGCCATTGTTAGAAGATGCACTGAACTATGCTCTCCAAAATAGATTTAGTTTTCTTTATCTAAATTTAGCTTAAATTACACAAACATTAATTCTTCTAATTATGTGATTTTTAAAGTTGAATGGATGCCTTAACAGTTTATTTATCTGATTATTTATCTGATTAGGATGAACTCAATAAATGGGGTTCTGCACTTTTCAAAATTCCTGTTAATGAAAACCAAGGGCTCACTTCCTGTAGGTTCACAATAAGTCAAAACTTTGTGTAAATATATATGTATATATATA
>JAUZNJ010038494.1:0-13642 GCA_034780135.1 Jordanella pulchra
GGTGGAGGTTTTGAAGCAGGCGGGCACACGGCATGTCTCCAGCGAGGTGTTGAAGATGTCAGTGAACACAGGAGACAGCTGGTCTGCGCAGTGCTTCAGGATAAAACTTTGCAAATTTCACGTTCAGTACGTTGGAATTGAGGCGGAGTGAACTCGGTCCTTCTCGCTCCTTCTCCGTGCACGCTCCCGACGAGGAGATCCAAATTTTCCCAGGGATACCTACCTTGGCCCGACACTTGAACATGGAAAGATATTTTTTGAATGTCATGGGACAGTGTTTCCACTAGGTGTCACTGTTCACTTATAGTTAAGACTATCCCTCTTCTAAAGGCTCCACCGTAGACGCTGCCTTGATCGTGACTGGAGTGCTGAAGGCTTACTGACATTTCAGGTCCCTTAAATGTGATGCATCCAAGGCTTGATTGAAATTTTTCAGATCAGGTCGAAATTTGAGTTTTATTTCTCTTGGCGTAAAACATTTATGGTTCATTCAAACCGGATTTAAATGGGCAGTTGATTTAATGCGGAATAAAAAAAAAAAAAAAACGAATCTGTACGGCACGGAAAATGACGGTGTCCTTTCAAAATAAAAGCACTAATTGTAGGTAATTAGGCATTCGTTTTTGCTTTATGAATTGGATTTTAATCTGAAAGCCCCCGACGTGAGTAATTTCCGAGAATACCACTAACTTCATGTGGAATCAACCACAGACACGCCGCCGTGTGTGGGGAGTGTGTGTCAGGGTGGATGTGCGTGTTTGTGTGAGTGCGCGCGTATGTGTAAACAGAGCTCGGAAGGATCAGGTTAGGAGCGAAAGGGGCCACCAAACTGACTAAGGCTGCCGCAGAGATCACTCGCTTCGCTCAGATGAGGAGATGGCAGCCGAATCAACCCGGAGATTCACCAAAAACCTACTGAAACCGGGGAGCGCGGCCGAGATACGGCAGACAGCGTGCAACGCAGTCAGACACTCCATAGCGACGGTAAGTGGACCTCTGTGGATGAGGAAAAAATATAGAGATGTTTATGGTGGGAAGAGCGAAATAGAAAACACATCAAAGCCAGCCCTATTTTTATCATGACTTGTTTTACAGAAAGTGAATTTTGGTGATTTGCGCTGGCTGCACCACTGCACCACAACTGTATGTAAAAACCTGACATTGATATTCATGTTGCATCTTCCTGTGCAGTGGTCGAGCGCAAGCAGCAGTGCAGCAGCAGCAATGCCTGTTCAGTTCTATTGATCCTGCAGTGGAAGCAGTTCAATACAGCGAAAACGGAAATAAAGCCAAATAATTGTTAGAGTTCTTCCTTTTTTTCCTAAATCATTTTGATATATGATTACAATGAAGATATGAGATATGAGGTTAATGTCTGTTGATTAGTTTCATTGCATTAAATTAAATGAATTGCAGAAAATTAGCGAGTGGATTATAGAATAGAGGGATGCGACATGGCAAGCAGCGGTTTACATCTGTCAAGAGGTGCAAGAATACAACATATAGGGAAACATGCAGGGTACAAATGAAGGGAAACGATGAAAATGGGTTCTGCTGCGCTTAATTTACGAGCAATTATATTATTATGATATTATACTTGGAAATGTTAACGATACGCGTTGGTGGGTGTGTCGCGGCTCTTAATGAAAGGCTTTGATTGACAGATAACATTGTGGGAGGAGGGGTGATCCTGAGAAAAAAAGACCCTGCCATACAAGGACGAAAGAAAAAGGAAAGTATTGGTGTTTTGATGGTTTTCATTTAATTCACCCGGCCTGAGGGGGAAAAAAATGATCCTTCATCTTGTTCTGATCGTATAAGCCTGCAGAGATTAGCATAGAGAAAAGGCCACTCCACTCCAGTCTGTTTTACTCCTACTCCACATCCTCTTCAGTTCGGTGTTACTGTGTCAGTAGGACAGACGCACACTGAGAGAGGTAGGGAATTGGTTTGGATAGTTGTATGACAGAGGACTGGATTTAAATAACTATCACTTCCTGACAGATTTAGGGGATGCTACCTTTCACTGTATAATAGACAACGTTCTTTCTGTCAGAGGCTCTAAGAGGAAGAAACCCTGTCATTAAAATGAGCTTTGTCAATGATTCACATGATCATTTCACCTGAACTGTCAACTTCAGTAGGACAGACACTATATTATGCATTAGTATCAAAACAACGGGATGATGTGAATACACTCACCAAGCACTTTATTAGGTACACCAACTGAATTGAACTTCCTTGATTTGCATGAATTAACGATGTGTTGGAAACATCCATTTGCATTATGTCCATATTGACATAATGGTTTCACACAGTGAGTGCAGATTTTCCAGCTGCTTATCCATTAGTCATATCTCATGTTAAATCAGATCCCAAAGGCACTTTATTGGCTTGAGATTTGAATATATATAAAATCAATAATCTATATAAAATTATGTGTTGGACAAGTTTAGTAATGATTTCAAATGTTTTCAATTACGAAGTGTTTTACACAGGGGTGCATTAATGTGTCAGAAAAAAAAAAACACTACTAGCTTGTTCCCATGTTAAAATCTTATCAAATTGGAGAAAACTAAATGCTTAAACTCAAAAATTAACAAACATATTCTCAAAATTTCAAGTTTTGTCACCTTAGTTTTGATTTAACCCATTTATTTGTTTTTTCATTTTTTATGACTTGGTCTCTTTTTGTGTATTCCACCCATTTAAAAAAAACTGTAAATAATTGAAATACAATACATGTTTTAAATTCTCCAGATGCCAAATTAGCACAAAACCAATAGAAGCACTTGGGGGGGAAAAAAAATCCATCGCCGACATCCTCATGCCCTTCATGTATGCTGAAAACTCTTTGAAAATGTTTGTTCTGTTCTTATATTTGTTGCTACAGTCTGCATTGCCCTGAAATTAACAAAGTAAATTAGGTATCAGTCTGGCACATGTCAAGAAGATACCCTGCATTAATATTCTAAATATTCTGTTGGTTTCTTCCTTCCCTTTTATAAAATATGGATAAATTAAGTAATTTTTACGTACAGAGTTTTTGGGTCTTTATTGAAACCTCTGAATGTTAAAAAGGGTTATGTATTTACTCAAAGAGGAAACTGAAGTGGAAACATTGACTGTGTTTCTCATACAAAAAAGGATTTAACAACAAAACATTAATTTATTTTTTAGCGACAGACTTCATTATCTTATTTCTATCTTAAAATGCAGTGTATGATGATTTTAAAAAAAGACCACCCTTAAGGTATTTTACACTGTGCCCATAGCTGTAGAGATGGGTATGGAGCTATATTGAGTAGAGGCATGTCTTTAGAACTGCATACCCCGAACACGAGCTTTGGTTAAGTGTGCATGTAAATCTCCAGAAGTGTTGTGTGCACGTGTGTAAATGCTGTTAGATCGTGCAAACGCCCGTCCTTTGTTGGTGAAAGAAAGAAAGCAGGTCAGCAGAAACAAGCCCTATGGCATGACATTCACTGAAGCGTGAGGACTCTCTCTCCCACTGACCTCGTCCTGTCTCTCATTTCATCCTCGCCAGCTTTATTCATTCATTTAATATCACCCCCCCTTTCCCACTGGCTTTCCTCGCCTTTTCTCTATAGTCCTTATTCCTATAGTCCTTATTCCTACATGTCTCAGTTAAATGTGGAGCCTTGTTTAGTCTCCATAACCTCACATAATATCAGTCGTTGAGAATACGAGTGAAAGTGCGTTCTAACCAACAAAATACCTTCAAAAATCCCACTGGTTAAAGCTGAGTTTTTCCTCAGATGAGCAGCTCTGTAAAAGTAATCAATGCTTTCAGAGTGTTTTGCAGAGTGGTCAGCCCACCCATCCCCAAATATGCAAAGTTGGAAGGAGTAGCTTCATTAAGCCTTAGATTTACAATATCTTAGTAGAGAAAGTCAAACACTGAGCTAGTCTACATCAGTTACAAAATAAAGAAACTAAGAAAATGTAATATATTGTTTGTAGTAAGAAATGAAATTGTTTTTAGATGTAACACTCCTCTAGGGCAGCAAATAAAACTATCCAACAAGAAATGCTCTTGTATTTTGAAACACTAAGAATGTTTATTATGACTCTCGGCTGAACTAAGCAGCACAGAAGTGTACAAACAAGTGTCATTCTTATGACTGGCTGCCCTGTGGGGCAAGGCACATGTCGTACCATGCCTCCATGCTTCCATCCTCAACAGCCGCTTGGCAAGAGGCTTGGACCATCATGCACACTGGGATCTGGGTTCACTGCAGCTCATGATTTGTCTTACCAACTCAACTTTCCTTACTCTTTAGGCTATAGATAAATAGAATGATAGATCTAATATATATACGTTTTATATATATATATATATATATATATATATATATATTTTTTTTTTTTTTTTTTTTATTTCCATTCATGAAATGATCTTGTCCAATTTCCCTTTACAAAACGTGTTTTCTGCTTGCTACAATAATGGAACAAAATTCACTCCATATAATATGTGTTGTGGTTCAAACGTGAAATCTTTCTCATCTGTTAGAATAATCTAACCGGCCAGTTTATTCATAAAGTCGGTCGCATAACTTCCACCATGCAATCTGACCTAAAGTGCAGCCGATGGTGTAAAGTCATGCAAATGAATGTATGACTCAGTGGAGGAACTGCAGGCTTCTCCTGGAAATCAAGCATCTCCAGTGATGTGGGAACATAGTGTACAAATACTGGTGCAACATTTGTATTTATCTTTTTGGGTCGGGTGGGAGGCTCTGTCTCCTCTCTCTCTCACACGCTCTCACTCTCTCCCTCTGAGGCTTCACCTCTCACTGCAGTGCCAGGAAACCTGTCAGAACATTTGTGGTTGTTATGGTGACGGATATAGAGAGCTGACTGGATGGCAGCTGAAATAAAGGCTCGATAGGGCAGAAAAGGAGAGCGCTGATTGGAGGGACGGCTTACTAAATCGGGACGCTGCTCCAGGAAAGAGCGATGCTGGATTGCAGGGACTCGTTTACTTCTGACTCATTTTTTTAGATTCTATTGTGGAAGAAATGCGAGTGGAAACTATAATTAGCAGGTGCAAAGTGACTCGCCTGCAGCCCAGGACAGAACATTCCTCATTCTATCGGCATCTTGCAGCTACTTCCGTGTTGTGTCTCGGAGCCATGAAGAGTCTTACGTGTCTACCTTATGTTATATTTGCTCACAGGCATGAGGCATTTGGTGAGGCCCAGCTGAGAAGTTGCACAACACGTCTGACACACTTGTTTCTCTGATCACTTATTGACCAATATGCAAATCTCTCTTTTGCTCGACTTTATATTTTATTTTGTTCAGTGCTATGAGGTGAAGCAATACTTACCCCACTGAGCCTTGCAAAGGTATTCATGACCGCTGATATTTGTCACATTAATACCAAATAGAGCAATAAAAAAACACAATGTGTGATAATAGACACCTGATCGATGAAGATAGAAAATGGGTCCGTAGAAGATGTGTTACCGACCTCTGGTCCACAATTGCACGGCATTTTGGGAATTGTAGGCAGAGGAAAGAAGGGATAAAAAGGGTTGGTAGAACCAGATTTTTTTTTCCTCTGGTCCTTATTTTACAAAAGTAAAACAAAAAACTAATAATAATCATTAGAGGTGGAGGGATACAGGTTCTGAGGCCTCTTCTATTTGCATGATAACAAATGTTTCACAAGTATAAATTTACACAAAAAGAAACCTTTATCAACAAATCAGACCTTTATTAACAATGGAGGGTTTGGTGATGCATGCGCCGTTTTAGCCAAAGGCTAATATTGGCCAAAAACAACCCTCTGGCTCACACATCAGTCTGCCTTTATTAATGATCAATATGTGATACTATAAAAGGCCTGTATTGTGATGCTTTTTAGCCCTATTTCACAGCTTTGGTACCAAATCCACTAAAATCCATTTATCTCGTAGGTTTTAACACAAAGGGGAGCTTCTCCCACAAAAATGTCGAATTAAACATTTTTTACAAACAAAAATCTCAGTTGATGGAGCGGTATTCCCTCAGATACCCCTGAATAAAATCCAGTGGAACCTCAAAAAATGACCTTAATGGTAACAGGAATATTTTTAACACAGATGTTTGTAAAAGGTTCGGGTCAAGCTAAGTTTATTAGCACCTGCTTTGATTCCTCTTCTCCATTTTAAAATCTGCTAAGAGTGGAATGCTGCCTGTTTAATAATCCTGTGTGATATTCTGAATTATATTTTCGTTGGTTTTCTAGTGAACAGGTCTTTAAGTTGTTTCCAAGTCATGTTTTACAAACTGTTGAGTCTTTGACGCTTGTCCTCTGTTCACAGCACTACTCTGTTGGTTTCAAACCGCTGTGATAAACGGAAAAAAACCCTCCGTCTTTAAACGCTGTCCTCTGCTGGTTTTAAAATTAGCCGCACCAGAAAGAGAAAACCACAAACATAACTTTGCACAGTAGATGCTGGCTTTTATTTTACAACCCGTTGTTTCACGTCAGAAAAAATAAATGTTTAAACTTGTACTACTTTTAATGGGTGATCAGAAACGCTTTAACTGACCAATAAGTGACTTTACAACATTTCTCTTTCCTTTTAACTAATATTAATTTTAATGAATCTACTACTTGATAAATAATTGACATAGCATGTTTCTTAAATCTATATCTAAAATCTAGCGCCATTGTATTTTTTAGATGTGAGAAATGGGGCACTAATACTCAGGGTAGAAACTTTTAATGTCATTTAATGTTTAAGAATCTTTTCATGTAAGCTGTTGTTGTTTTTCTTATTTTTTTTTTGTTCTAAAGACAACTTGTTCTGTAACCACTATCCTGTTTAAATCCTGTCTGAAAACCTTCAGATATTCTGTTTTTAATATTTTACAATTCTTTTAATTTTTAATATTTTACAATTCCTTTATTTTAGTCTTCAATAAAAATAAATCATGATGTAATTGTGTGTCAACATTGATTAATAAAGAGTCTAAGTTTCTATGTCAGTCTTGGAAAGTGGTTGCTGTCAAAATTAAAGATGGGGATGGGATATTTCTTTCAGTCCCCTGAAGCAAAATATAACTATTAAAATGAATGAAAGGTTATCTTATTTTACAGTAGACATTATTAAATGATTTAGACACTATTCAATAAAGTAAGGATCAGCATGCTGGTTGACATAGAAAACTCTTTGGGTGTCGTCATAAATCGGATCCCGGGCCCCATTTGAGAAAAAATGGCCACCGTACCCTGAATAGAAAGCAGATATTCTCGCTTTTTTTACTGAGTTTTCGGTTTCATGTGATTGCCCAATCCCAAACCGCCCCTAAACATTTCGCCTAAGCACTAACCCCGAGTTTGGATGTTCCCACATTAAGGGCCGTCCCGAAACCATGTAGTGGGTCGGGTGAGTGGACCGTCCTTCATAACAAGCTACTTGCACAGATGAAGAACTAACATACAGCCATTGTTAACACACCGGTCTCCCCTTTATAAACAACTTAGGCTGTTGTGAAACTGGCTCACTTTAGTTAAACCAGTACTAAAGCATTTTTAGTACTATTTACCTTTCCAACCCACCTAGAATTTGTACTCGTTAATTTAAACTTTGTATGTCTCTGGGAAATGCCAAAATAGTTAGATAATTGCCAGGGCAATCCACAGGTTAGGGCTATGCAATCTGAATTATGCATGCACCACATTGTCCTCCTGAACTCTTTAGAGGTGAATCATACATTATTAAAAACAACGATGATCTCTTGAAAACACAGTTGATCTGTCCTAATGGAAAGGAAAATATAGCAAGCATGAGCTGCTAAAGGCCTTTCCAACAAAAATCTGTTCAATTGCAATAAAGAAGCAGTTTGGTAGTCAAATACTTTGCGATTTCACAATATAATGTGTTTTTAAAAAGGGTTTCCAAAAAAAAAAGTCTAATTCTGCTCTGTGTGTATTTTTTGGTTAATTACATTAGAATATGGATAGAAAAGACTGGGTGGCATTATTAAGAAGTGAAATTATTTTCATATATTTCTACAGTCTGGGAGGTCTTTGAGTTTAGTTTTGACTGATGCAGACTCATTGGTTGATACTGTTGTGGATGTTGAAGACTGATAGAATTACTTCGCTGATAGTTCTTTACACATTCCAACAAAATCTGCTCTCTTCGTTTAATATGCATCTTAGGGAGCAGTGAGCAGCTTGCAGCACCCAGGAGGTTAAGGCTCTGGCTCAGGGGTCCAGAGTAGAGGCTCAGTTATGCTTGATGCACATGTATTCAAACCGGACACAACGTCTGCAGCTTTTTCTCCTGTACCTAGTATTCTGGCCGACTCTGGGTTCGGGGGGGCAGAAGTAGAAAACTGTAGAAAATAAAGCTGTTTCCAACATTTTCAAAGCCTCTTCATTTCATCATCAAGTTTGACAGTAACTTATTTACAAGTATTGTTTTCACAATCTGTTGATCTTGGTGATCATTTTGGGCCAAAACATAAGATGTTTTTAAGATGTTCAGTTTTGTAAACATTCAGCAGTACGAGTTTTTGCTCGTCCACCATGTTTTTCCACATGTACCTGTCCTTGTAGTAACACATTTTCCATGGTACACTGTGCAGAAAATGAGGCTGCAAACGTGTCAAACATAAACTAGACTTAACAGGCTAAGGTTTGAACCTCTGATCTTGGATTTAAGCCCTCTAAGCATTATCAAGTTTTTTAAAGGACCTTGTTACTGCTGGATAAAATAAAACTTTTGATTCGATTTTTTTTTTTTACAGAGCACACCTCTCTGGAATTACTAAACTCCCAGTTGTTTAGCATATTTTGCCACGTTGTATTTTAGAAGAACATATTCCTTATTTTATGACATGAGGTGCATTTTTTGTCTCTTAAGGGGCCGGATAAATCACCATGTGGAGCCGGGTCTGGCCCGAGGACCTTCCTTACCTTTTGACACATATACTTTACTGTACAGAAAATATTTGCAGGGTGGGAAGTGTTCACTGATGGGTGACTGAAAGTGGATAGTTGCCAGAATCTCTGGGTCAGTCTTCACTGTTACAAAAGGAAAATGAATGAGAATAACATATCCTTTTCTACATAAAGACAAAATATTTTTCCAGAGCCCTTGCTAATAACTAAACACACATATTTACACATCCCTCCTGTCTAAATTAAAGTATATTGGATGATCTTTCAGCTTTGAGGACCTGGGTTAACCTGCTAATTTTAGTGGGAAAACAGTTTTAGATTCATTACCTCATCGCTATTCATCTTTCAACAGCCACTGGAAAAAGGAGTGTAGTTCAAATGCAGGCAGCAGGGAGATCAGGATTTTACTGAGCTATGCACTGGTCCTCATGGGAAATGCAGTCTTCCTTCGGGCAAAGAAATACAGCTTTTGTCCACTGGGGGAGCCAAAATCAACCAAAGCTGAAAGTTCTTAAGTGCTGCTTTAAAATAGAAACAATTAAAACGTAAACCTAGTTAGAATATTTTACTTGTTTTGCTGCCGACATCTGGTTTAGAGGGGATCTGGTTTGAATTATGTCCACATGGGATCGCCTGGTAGGGTTGGCCACCTCTGACCCCCATCTAGCTCCACCCCTGGTCTCAGAACTTTGTCACCGTTCACCTAGAGGTTTTGCTCCTTAAGCAGGAGCTGAAACCATGCTGCAGCAGGGAGAGGTAAAGTTGACAATGAAACGATGCCCAGAACTCTGATATAGATTTGTTTGTAGTGTTTATTTCATTTGATTTATTTCGGTGAATGTTTTCCACCCATGGAATAAGTAAAGACGACATTCTTTTAATGTCACTGAAAATTGTTGATGATTTTCCAGCCCATTGATGCTGCATGCATTTAGAATTTATTTCCATTTTAGCTTACCTCCACAATCCACTGAAACCCAATCAATAGGATTTTTTGTCTTATTTCTCATCACTTTTGCTGACAGTAATAACATGCATGGTGAAGGCAAACTGTAGTTCTGTGCATTTATAGGCCAACTGGCCGTCTGTTTGGTCAGAGTATCCTTTGGATATTTAATTTTCTTTTTAGAAACACATATTGATTAAAAAAGCAAATGCTTATTTGATTTTTGATCCAAAATGCAAAAGTTTTAATAAAAACACAAAGCATTTCACTTTTTCTCTGTCAAAAGCAGATGAGTGAAAATTTCATATATGTATTTGTTTTTTTATTTTGATTAACAAAAATAGAGCTACTTTAAAAGAAAATTTAAAAAAAAGAAATATATTGTTTATTTTCGATACCAGACGAGATCCTGTATCTAACAAGAACACCACATGTGCCATTGTTGCTTTTGCTCACAATATGTCTTGAGAACCTTGGTCAGTTATGATTTTTGACAACGAAACACAAGACTTGTCATCCACAGAAATCTAAGCACAGAAGTGGGAGAGCAAGATGTCCTGCAAGAAATGTGAGGAGAATTCACATTGGAAATAGACTAAATAGCAAGAACTTGCACAGCACTTGATCAAGCCAGAGGACCTGTGCTTCACACTATAATCCCCCCTTCATCCATTTACACACATTTCTATGCTGATGGAGGCTTATTTAACAATAATCTGATTAGCTTGGTTGCAATTTAAACAATAAACTTTGTGTATTTGAAATAAATGAACTAATTAGCATGAATTAACTACGTTTACTGTATTAATACTGCATACATAAACCTGATTATTATGAATTTAAAAGAACTAAGCTTTATTATAAAAATGAATATAGATAATGTAAAGTTTATTTAATAGGCTTTTGTTTAACATTATCTAAAAAATAAGTGGGATTTTTTTATTTAATAAATTTACATAAATCTTAGACTTTGGGTGAAATATTTCTGTGAGTGTAGTAGCAGAGATGGGTAATAGCTAGTTACATTTACTCAGTTACAGTAACTGCAGTAACTTTTTTGACAACAATATACTTAAAGGAGTACTTTTACTGCAATGTACTTTTTACTTTTACTTGAGTATCTTTATAAAATATCGCTAATGTTACTTGAGTAAAATGTTTGGTTACTCCATCCAGCGTGAGGAAGTTTAGTGAATAACTTTTTTCTAATTGTTTAGTGCTCCAGAAAAACATTACATTTCGAGGTTATGCTAATATAAAGGGATAAATATCATCACTGAAGGTACTGGTTTCAGCAGTTATCTGTTAAAAAAGAAAATTGGTTTGCAAGAGTCTTCTGTCTTGAGTTGTTATTTTTGGACACATGGACACATTTGGTTTCGATTTTTTTCGGTATACTTCACTCGTTAATACCAAACTCCAATAGCTTATTAACTTTTTAGGGTGTGGTCCGGTACTTTTGAATGAATGAGCCCGGCTGGTGCGGCTCACTGAGGTTAAGGTCCACTCCGTCTTTTTTTCCTTCGTACTAATTTGTCCCTGCTGGTCCTCCGTAGTCCCTTCCAGGAGCAGAAAACACTTGAGGAGTGCTGTATGCGCAGCCAATCGTCACTGCATTAGCGACTGGAAGTAGGAGGCTGGAGTTGGGAGTCAAAACATGGCGGAATAACAAGTTTCGCAGGTAGAAGCGTCGTCGTACCTGGTACCGTTGGACCGCAGTTTCGGCAGAACCGGACGCCGAAAGAGACGACAGTTTAAAGAAAAAGGAGTAGCTCCAGGTTTTTTTAGATTTAAACTCAGAGCCTGGCCGTGTTTCCCCTCGGATGGTTGGCAGTGCTAGGCGCGACTGTCAACACAGGAAAAATATGGACTGAGGGAGAAAGTTTATTTTGAGGAAAAAGACGTTTTAGCTTGTTAGCTCGGCTGCGTTAGCCACGGATTGATTTAAGACACCTGAGTCGGTATTCTGATCACCTTGCTGGATAAAAAGTGGGATTTTTTTATGTCTGAGTCGTCGTATAAAGTTTGACAAGCAGAGGTTGTGGGAGCTGTTTTTTTTGTTTTTTTTTTTGTTTTTTTTGGATTGTACCGCTTTGATTTAACTGCAATATCCCTTCGTTGTTAGGGAGCTAGTGCCAGTTTGACGTTCGGTTCTGGTGCGGACGGACCCGAACGCCATCGCATCACAGACGTTGCGTTCTTCTTAAAAAAAATACTGCGCTGAATAGCAGTAAAATTGTCAGCACATTTAACATTGTTCCTCTATCAAATCTGGCAGTTGTTGTTTTTTTTTCTTTATCATATATCTTATTTTTTTTTTATTACAAGCTGGGATGTTTTGCAGCAGAGACGCAGCGTCTTGTCAAAATCAACGCAGCAAGGTGTTCAACACCAGTGGAGGTGCGCTGCGTTCAGAGCCAACCAGCTGTTAGCTCGGTACCGATGGCTGGCTGAACTGGGACGCTCCATTCATTCGGCTGAATCGTATTTTACACTCCCGTTGTCGTCTGTTTTATTTTAATAGCTGACATTTTTTGTAAATCAGCTGCGGATAACATTACAGGTCTCGGTCAGAGTTGTCGTGAAGCTAGCCTGCTGGGTGCGTCTCAGGCAGCTCCTGCGATGGATCTGTGAAACTAAAGTGTTGTTTATTATTATCTTCAATCAGCTTTTATGATCTTGATAGACTAGCCTCAGAGGCAGACGCTTCTTTTATTTTTCCTTGTCAAAGTTGTTTTTTACCAATAAGTGGCTAACTTGTTAGCTAACGTCATAAGTTTGGGCAGCTATGTCTGAAAACGCCCCCACACGAAGCCTGGACGACATAGACCTCGCAGCTCTGAGGGTGAGTATTAGCACCGTGATTATCCAAGGTGATTTAGTCGTGTTAGTCGCAGCCAACAGGCTTCTTAGTTCTTGTCATTTTTGGAGTTTTCCTCTGACACAAGCACAATCATGTTTACACCCACGCAACAAAGTTGAGGTGAAAACCATCAGAAAGCTTTGCTGGGCTGTGGGCAGCTGTGTTGATTACAACCACAAATCACAGCAGATCATCTCCTCTGATTCTCCACCTGAAGAACATCTTTCCAATATTTGGTTTTTGAGAGGATTTATTTATTTATTTTGCAAAATGATCATGCCAGTTCCCCAAATTACAATCTTTTGTTTTATGGACATTAAATAGTTTTACAATTTGCCAGACCCTCGTACTTGGGTAGTTATCATGCTTATTTATTGGGTATTTGGTCACTTTTCTTGTCCAAAGCAGATTTTGACTTATGGCGGAAAATAACTCAATATCACAATATCATTTTACATAGCAGCAATAACATTACATTTATTTTGATATTTCAAAAAACATTAGTCTGTATAATTACAGCATTTGTTACTGACTAACGTTCCTGGTGTTATATAGTATATTTTCCCCTTATTTAAGTAATAATTTTAAAGAAGGTGTTTTATGAACTTGGTAAAAGAGTAATACATTTTTTACAGGCATGTGCTGTGGAAATTATTAGCAGTCTCTCTAAGGCTTTTATTTTACTTTGAAATTGTATTGACAGAAATGATCAAATATATGATGATAAAAGTTTTGATCGCATCGTTCAGTCGTAGTTTTGACAAAACACAAGCACAACTTTTTTCCCCTTAATTACAGTACCAGTCAGATCTTTATGTACATTTATTTATTAATTAAATGACTACTCCAGGCGTGGGGGGGGGGGGGGGGGGGGGGGGGGGGGGGGGGGGGGGGGGGGGGGGGGGGG
>JAUZNJ010038494.1:13652-35373 GCA_034780135.1 Jordanella pulchra
CCCCCCCCCCCCCCCCCATGTGGCTGAGCCCCCTCAGGGTTCCCAACCCCCTTTGTTTCTAGCTCTGTTTACTTGTTTCCTCTGTTTGTTAGGGTAATACCGGTTTCCCTTCGGACACTTTCATGTTCCAACGCGTCCTTCTAACAAATGCTTGAGTCGGGATTATTTTTGAACATTATAACTTCTTTTTTTTAATGTATGGTTTGAACCTTTGATGTAGTTGACTGGTCTTAACTTGATAGTTGTCCCAAACCTATTGAAAAAGATGGTAAACATGAAGCTTTAGGAAAATTCCTCATTTGATATGTTTAAAATTCAGGTTCATGCCAGAAAAATAACCAATTATACAAGATTGTTCTAGATAGAGGTCAGATGTGCCTGAATGTATTTCATCACTACCAAATATAAATTAGTTTCTCTACATTTTATAAAAAGGATTTTTCTATTTTTGTTGTTGTTTTGTATATAAAATCATTCTCCTGGCAGATTTCCTTGTATTGGCTTTTAGGCCGAAATAAACTATCCTGTTTAAGGACATTGAATCTGAAAATCAAACATCCATCTCTGCCGTGCATAGTAATTACAGACATGTTGACTAATGTTTTTATTTCTTTTACTATTTTAGTATAAAATTATGTTTTATTTGTCCCCAAGTACAATTTATCATCATCAAAGTGTCAAGCAGATTAAAGCACATTAAAGAGGAGCCTTTCCCTGCGCATTTGATGACTTGTTTTTATTGGTAGCGAAATGCTGAGCTACAGGGATTGCCTCGTAGTCATTTTTTATTCTAAAGTGCCTTTAGAACTGCATCAGCTCTGTTTGCTTCCCTTTTTGTTATAAGGTTTTATCACCAAATTCTATTTGGCCAACAGCACCCAGCAGATACAAGTGTGAAAGTGTTCTTGTGATTTTGGAAATTGACTATTTTAAAGGTGCCATTTAGAAGTTGAATCAAACATCAAAGTTAGGCGTCGTTCATCTTCATCATCTAACATTCTTCTGTGCAGCTGTAGTCCTTGTCAAACGGCAGTGTTTCCTGGGTGTTGCCGTCACGTGATGAATGTTAAAATGCCATGCAATCATCGCTAGCTGCACACGGCGTTATCTTCAAAGATGCATGCTTTTACTTTCTGTTTGCTAACATAATTACAAAAATAAAAGGTTTGAAAAGTACATCGAATATAGTAAAGGATAATGTTTTCATAAAACTTGCACAAGCTTTTCGAGAAAACCAGAAATCTTGCTGCAGACTCTTGGGATTGGAGTATTTCATTAAATTGTACATTTATTCTAGATTTTCTGTTCACTATATGTTTGAGTTGAATTTTTAAGTTTATCGCACTGATGTAAAAACTCTCATGTATCAACTATGGTTTTGCTAAACGGTTTACTAACTTCATTTTTATGTGGGACATGAATATTACATTTTTAAGCAGAGTTTTTAAAGATGCTATGATAACTTTTGCTAATCACAGAATCACAAATATTCAGAAAATAATGCTTTTGAACTTTTTATTTTCCCCCATTTAAATATTCAAATATGTGTGTTGGTTTTTGGCTTCACTAAGAACCTGCAGATTTAAAGTGTAACTTGGCTTGATGCTCTCCACAAAGTGTGATTTTGGTCCTCCTTGATTTGTGTCATTCAGGGAAGCATGCTAACATTAGCCCACCTTGCTATAGACTCACCTGAAGGTGACAGTAAGTGTTGCTGCCTGTGTAACTTTTGAATTACTTTGTTAGGGAGCAGGAAACAACGGTAAACCAACCATTGCTAACTGCTAATGTTGCTAATGCTACATTCCTGTGAGCGTGCACACACATTAAATTCACCTGTGTACCCTCATTGGAAATGGTATGAATATCGTCCAAATGAACTCTATTTATTTTTGTCTCACCTAAAATGATTGAGCATGAATTTAAAGACTGTTTTAGTATTGACTCCTTAGAAACCTTTTTTTATTATTATTTTAGTCAGTAGCTGTATCGTTGTCAAAGGAGGTTAGTTATCAGTCTGTGTTCACAACCACAGATTAATCCGACCCAAATCCTTGATCCACTTCCATATGTGGTTCTGAATTGGATTGGATGAATGGTGCACCGCTATATATTCTTCTTCTTCTGCAGCTTGTCTTCAATTAGTAGAATAAACAACGGCGCCAAAAAGATCAGAATTGAGCATCAAGACCTACTGGGTTAACATAAACCTACTTTTATTTTTTCTTTATAATCTCAAACTGTTTTACTAAGATTTAATTTGTTTTTTTATTTGTTTTCATGAAAGATTTTCCTTATAGGAACTTTGATGTCCACAGCCCTGACGACCTTTACTAGTCTTTTAAAGACATGCTGCTTTACAGTTTACGCTACCCACTGCTGTAGGTAGTGTTTACAGGTTATTATGGCCTCTACTATTACTTTCTTTTAGCATTTTAGAATAATCTACCATGAAGAATAAGTATTTATCCATTGTCTGCCCTGCTACACCGATTTCTCTCCCTGTGATCTCATATTTGCGCTTCGTTTTGTCTATTTTCAGAGCTGATTTGCTGATGCTTGAATATAACTGTACCCTTCCCCTTCTTTCAACTCCTTCGTCTCATCCCACTCTCCGTGCTGGATGTGGGTGAAGCTACCTCCTCTGCCTCACCGCCCACTCTATCATTACATTATTCCTCTCCATACCATCACTCTCTTCCCTTTCATTTTACGTCACATTTCCTCCTCCGTTGTGTCCCTTTTCTTAACAAGCTTAAAGTGTGTAGTGCGTTTAACATTAGATCTGCGTTTACATCAAATGCTTTGTATGTTTGCCTTATCAAACTGTGATTGTTTTGTTTTCTGTTTTTGCTCTCTTCCTGAAGTAAAACCTCTCTTTAGAAGGTAGAAGCTCCATGACTGGAGATGGATGAAAGCAGGATGGGTCATGGTGCAGATCTGAAACCCAAGGCAGCAGTCTCACCACCCACACCTCTTCTTAAAGCCATATTGAAATTACATGAAAGTGGAACTGCTTGTCATTTTTCGCTTATCTCTGGGGGGGGGGGGGTTGCATAATTTTGTCAAAGCAACCTACTCATTATTAGTGTCAGTGAATCTGTGTGCACAATGCAGAAATTTAGAAATGATCAAATAAAAAAAAAAGGTTAAGGTTTTATCCATCTGTGTATTATCTATGATACGAACTTTAATTGATTATGATTTCTTTTCTGTATATGGCTTTTAATTTTCCCTGTATTTAGTCTTGTGGGTTGGAGGTATCAGGATGATTGATTTTTATTGGCTTTAATGCACAGAGCAGAAATCGTCCCTGTAAACTTCCTTTTTTTAAAGTTAGGTTTATGTGATGGAGCTGTAGCTCGTATTGATATTTGTATTCATGGATTTAAAAAAGAAATGATGAAATGTTGTTGTTGTTAATAGACCTTTTTCTGTTGTTGTTTTTAGTCCTGTTCTCTGGCCCGTTTATTAAGAGTTTGACTATATTACAGCAGATCCTTTTATGAGGCTCGCTTGCATTTACTGATATTCAAAATTATGGAGAGAAATCAGACTATAGTGTTTATATCAGGATAGTCTATTTTAGTAACAATTAACCTACTGCTTTATATAAAAGTTTATTTTGAGCTTATCAAAAAAGTGTAATGGCTGCTTCGTTAAAAATCTGGTATTAAGGGCAAAGCTTTGATTATTTTTTTCTTTTTTTGAGGAATGCGAAGAAATAATCTGGGATGATATTCAATATTAATTTAGGGCGTGTAAGTGATAATTACCTATATCATTTATTTCCCTCCCCTCTGACACCAGGACAGGCCAGCCACAGTGCAGACATCACTTCTCTGATTCACTTAAAGAGCTTTCAATATCCCATCACATGACCAAGCAAACACCACATGACCCTCTGTAGAACTATCCATGACAGACGCGGTATGTCGCTCTGACATACTGTCAGGATTAATGCCACTGTGTTCCATTTAATGGACGCTAACTGGGCTCTAGCCGTCTGTTTTTAGTGTAATCTAAAGTTCAGTCTGCATCATTGTCTCCATTAAGCCGCGTAGACAATCCCATCCATCCATTCATGTTTCTGCTCTAGCAGGCCTCCCCTCCGCGTTATTTCGCGAGGCTCCGTCTGCGGCATTAATATGCAGCACTGAAAGAAGACGTGTCTGGAAGTTATTAGTTAATCTGATGGAAATAGAACAAATTTTAATCTAATAAACCACAGACAATTGATCGTATTTTTTTTTCTTTATGACAAGAAGATAGAATTGAGATAAATATGTTGCCCGATGTTCATTACATGGTTAAGACTTGTATCGCATTACATGTCTTTATTCCTGTTGATAAAATAGAATTTTAATTTGAACATAGAAAAAAAAAGTGCTTAAAAGATTGTAAATGATGCCCAAAGACATGCCTGTACAAACCAGAATGTCAGTCTGTGACAAATGCTGTAATAAAAGCCTGTAATGTATCTTAAAATATCAGAAATGTAAGACAACTGTTACTAAATAAAATTATATACTGATATTGAATTATTGTCCACATCATATATCCGGATGCATCGTAAAAAACACAAAGAGGTTATTGTTAGGGATCCACAATATAGAAATGCAGATATTTTACAATTCTTTTGGCCAATAATTGAATTTATTCATATAGATAGATAAATAGTTTGTAATGGTTGTATTTTTTTGTTTTTAACCATGAACACATCTACTCCAGCATCCTTCCTGTGTCTGACTCGTGCATAACTACTTGATGTGTTCAACCTGTATTCAGGGTCATCGGCCACTTTAAAATGAGAAAGTTTTCCTTCCTTGAATGTTTGCTGTAGTATTTCAAGCCAAACTGAGTTGTCTTTATTTATACAATGATTATTTCTTTCTGATCTCACTGTATGTTTTGATGGAAATTATTCTGTTTCTTCCAAAGGATCCAGCAGGAATCTTTGAGCTGGTCGAGGTTGTCGGCAATGGGACATATGGGCAAGTGTACAAGGTGAGTCATGATGCTTATATACGCGGACAAACCTGTAGAGCACTCGGGTAAAAAAAGAAAAAAAATATCTTTTTGGAGGCAGCATTAATCAAACTATCAACTAACTTCTCTTTTAATTAATGTAACTAAACCATTTTTTAATACTTTTCTTATTTAGTAGGAACTTGCATAACAAACCTTTTGTTTTCCTGGGATACAAATATAGAATTACACAGGGAGCCATTTTGTTTCTCAGCCAATGATCACTAGGTGAGATGATGACCTGTAATCATCTTTCCTCTGCGCACAGCAAACAAAATGATCATGGTAGAAATAACTACCAGAAAAGACTGCCATTTGGGATCATCAAGACTCCATTACAGCTTGTAGACTTTATCTAGCTGTCAACCAGTGGTTTTGGAGGCATGTTAGGAAAATGCTTTACTGCAACAAACTGAAATATGGTGTTTTGATGAACACTACCTTGATTTTAACTGTAGCTTTGGGATAATAAGAGGAAGAATTTTATGCAAAAAAAAAATGGTTTGATGCAGATTCTGTGGGGAATCACTTTGTCTGTGATTAAGTGCGGTGGAGGATCTGTGATCCTGTGGGCCTGTTTCCCTTCAAAGAGTTATTGAACATTGCTTGAATCTTTTTTTTCTATTAACAGCTGGAATTATAAATTAAAAAAGGCTGGATTCATTGAAGATGTGAAAACAAAAGTTTTTGTTATGAACTAAATTTTGCTTCTTTATTGTTGCAAAGAACATGTTTAGAAATTTGAAGAAAAAATGCAATTTAAAAGCATAATTAAAAAAGGGTGTTTAAGAAACTTTGCAAGTCCTGTCCACCCTTTCAATTCATCCTTATTTTATTCAGAATATGAATAAAAACAAACTATTTCATTTATTTGCTAATATTTAGCTTAATAGACATTTTAGATGGAGGGTGTTTGTTGTAATGAATGTAACACTTAATGGATGTTATATAAATAAGATGAAAAAGACAAATAAATTATATATGCAATATTAGGCTATGTTTAGCTGATGCTTTTTGTTGGCTTATAACAATTATTAAATTAGAGATTTTATACAAACTATTAATGATGGACATAACAGAACTAACTGTGAGACACGTAATCCATGGACGCCAAAGGAAAGTTTATTTGATATTTTTTTTATTATGTATTTTGCATCAATAAGTTGTATAACGCAGCCATCTGGTTCATCTAGACGGCTCTGCTCAGCTTGACTTTCATCCCCGCCCATCAGCACAGCGTCTACGTTCCAGGCGAGGCGCTGCTCGACTTGAACTTCAAGCCCAATACAAACACTCGCTCTGGACCGATAAAGACGTTGATGCTAATGTCAGCGGACCGATAGAAACGTTTCTTTGCTCCTCCCTCCAGAGGAACGCGATCTGTGAAACACAATAAAAAAAATACGATTCGGGAAAATCTGTGGGGAATTGGAAAAATTCGATTAGAAAAAAATATGTTAAAAAACTAAAAGGAATAAAATGATTTGTTTTATTTATAGATCATTTGAAAAATAAAATTAGAGAAAAGGGAGAAATTACACTTAAAACACCGTTAAGAACAAAAAAAGTAGAATAACAAAAACAAAGTTTTTAAAAAGTTTATTTCTGGATTACATCTTTTTTCTATTTTCATTCATAAAACATTCTCTTTGCACGTAGCAATAATGGAACAAAATTCACTCCATAAATCGAGTTTTTTCAGGATAATAAATAAATGCATATGGTTCATCTTTCAATAAAACAGACCTCCTTATCTCCAGTCCTCGAGGTCCGGTTTCTTGAACCTTTTGCTTTGTGACTGTTTCAACACCTCTGAGTGAAATAAGGTCATCAGCAGGACTGAGTGCTGAGAAGCTGATTCAGGCATGTTGGACCAGAAGGCTCAGGTCACCTGGTCTAAAGAAAGGATCAGATGCTCCCCTTGCTTTCTCCACCCTGCTGAAACGTCACCGAAGACTAACTGCTAACGCTGTATGGCTGCTTTAGCTGTAATAGTGGTAGAAATATTTTTCTCTCTCCACTAAATGGATGCTCTGCTGCTGTGTTTTATCAATGCAGGAGTGTATGTTTCTTCAGTAGCTGTAAAAGCTTTTTTTTGTTTTTGAATATTTTGCACATTAACGTTTACATCAGGGGTTAAAGTGGTTTGGTTCTGAAGGTGTAAAACAAGAAGAGCTCAATGATCTGAAGAAGCAGTCGGCTGCTCCCGGTTGGTCCAAGTTTCAGTTCATCTAAGGCTGCTGACGTGATCTACTTTGTTCTGTCATCAGGGCCGTCACGTGAAGACTGGTCAGCTGGCCGCCATCAAAGTGATGGACGTTACGGAGGAGGAGGAGGAAGAGATCAAAGCAGAGATCAACATGCTAAAAAAGTACAGCCACCATCGTAACATAGCCACGTACTACGGCGCCTTCGTTAAGAAGAGCCCGCCGGGACAGGATGATCAACTCTGGGTCGGTCCTCAGTAGCTCTACCTGGTCCCATGACGCCTTCACCAATAATGCTTTTCACTGAGCGTGTTTTTTTTTGTTGTTGTTGTTTTGCACAGCTGGTGATGGAGTTCTGCGGAGCGGGATCAGTGACCGATCTGGTGAAAAACACAAAAGGCAGTTCCCTGAAGGAAGACTGGATTGCATACATCTGCAGAGAGATCCTAAGGGTGGGAAGCTGTAGTTTTGACTTGGATCCATTGTGAAGCGGCTGTTTCTACTCACTGACCACCGCGGTCGACATCTTTGTCTGTAAACAGGGTCTCTCTCACCTCCACGCCCATAAAGTCATCCACAGAGACATCAAGGGCCAGAACGTCCTGCTGACGGAGAACGCAGAGGTCAAGTTAGGTATGCTTTGCTTTAGCAGGGCTGTTCATGGCGTCTTGCACCCTCACCCATCTCTACCTTCGTATTGCAGTTGATTTCGGGGTGAGCGCTCAGCTGGACAGGACTGTTGGACGTAGGAACACCTTCATCGGGACGCCTTACTGGATGGCACCCGAGGTCATCGCCTGCGATGAGAACCCAGACTCCACCTACGACTACAGGGTGAGTGCTGCAGCGCTTTCTTCATCGCTCTCTGCTGTGAGAATAAACCAGTAACTCTGCTGCCTCTTTTTACAGAGCGATATTTGGTCTTTGGGGATCACAGCCATCGAGATGGCCGAGGGAGCTCCTCGTAAGTGGAATTAGTGAATTCTCATTCCTAATTGCACACATTTCGATCTGGCATCAGATAAGTCTCCTAATCTCAAAGCCTGTTTGAAAGACCTCATGAATGAGTGCGTCTTGTGTTTGCGACCCGGTTGTCTGCGGCTTCAGATGGACAGATGATTCACCCTAATTAAGGTAGTGGAGCTGTGAGCTGGCAGTTGGCCTGTGGAGGCTGATGGCACAGATCTCTGCTTGAGATCTGGTGCCAAACCAAAGACTGAGCGACTGTCTGTGAAGTAAGGCTGGTGAGCTTGTCTCTGGTAGCCGAGTGCTGCGTTACGTTTCACCCATGATTGCTGGTTTTGTGTTTTTTTTTTTTTTTCCAAATCTTGCAACTTTGATTTGAGTTTTGAAACGGAAGAACTAATCGGAAAAACAAACTAAACGATCTAAACAGAAGATTGCTGAGGAAATCTGAGCCTGTCTGCGCCCGTTCTGGGAAAGGAATGTGTCAGGATGACGGAGGTTCTGATGGTGCGATAAACTCAAACAAAACTTCTATGGTTTTCCTTTAAGTTTCTGAAACGGTTATTTAAAATGCTGACTCTTATCAAACTGATATTATAGCTTTATTATTCAGTACAGTTGGCACTGAAAACAGTTTAATACTAATTCCTTATTTTTGCTCGTTTTATTATGTTCAGTGAAATATTTCAGTTTACTGAGTTTTACTTTTTTATTTAAAATATATTTTCCTACAAAGTAGTGGCTTTTCATTATTTACCTTCTAGATTTGTCAGGGATTAAATATTAAAGGAATAATCATTAGTAATTCATTATTTTAGATAGAAAAAAACAGTCTTTTATTAAAAGGAGAAGCACACAGTCTCTCTGCTGCACGGGCCTCAGCTCCTCCCGGCCTATAAAATGTCACCAGAACGACATAGTAAGAAGTCAGGATTATACCAAAAAAACTCAAACAAGCAGTTTTATTTAAATCGCACGTTAACTAAACTACCATCCACACACATTTTAAAGCTGCACCATACCAGGAAAAACAAAAATTCATTTCCTAAACTTGCGATATATATATTGCGATATCAATGTTAGGTTCGTTCACTTAAGAATTAAAAGAAGACACCAGGGTGGAAGATTATCTTAACCTGCAGGCGGTGAACCACAGACCCTTGTCTTTGTGAGTTCTGGGTTCGTATGGCCTCAGTCTACAGTTTTATTCATTCAAAAAGGGGTGTGACCTATTTACAATGTTTCTAAGGATGGGGGTTCAACAACAGGTGTACAAAGCTTCAACATGTGGTCGAACAACCAATCCTCCTCGGTTTCAGGGTCCAGTTTTGATAAATTATAGCTCTACATTCCTTAAGTTCTCCACACCGGATGTTCTCCTTCTGGCAACCCTCAGAAACCAGGCAGCCATCATTAACCCTTCACCTCAGGAACATGTCTCATGATATGGATCCTGGAGTCGTTTCTCTCCCCCTCAGCCTCCTATTTCGGTGATCGTCCAAAGTCTCAGTGTGGTCATATCATAATTCTGTTACACCTATGACCTCACAGCACATGGGATTAGGATGCTTAGGCTCTTCTCACGGTGATGCAGACTGAAGGAATTTAAAGTTGTCTCCTTTCTTCAAGAATATATACGCACATTAAGAAATGTAACTACTACAAGTTCAAATAAAAACACATCACTATCATTTCTAAAAATCATCTAAGCAAACATTAGATAAAAACACTACGATTATTACATTATTCTAACAATCAATAATCCTGGAACATTCAGCAGGTATTGGCTGCTAGAGACTGAATGTTTAACCTTTGCTCACTCTGGATTCTTTTAGCTATTTATCAGACCACTGAAAGCATTTGGTTCCTTTATTTAAGGTTTCAGAGTTAGGGGGTCTAATTCAGATGTATTCCAACTTAGGGCTGGGTGATTAATCAATATTATCAACTAATTAAATTTTGTTTTCTTTATGGCGTCGCCATGTTTTCTTTATAGTGTCCTGTAATTAACAACATGGAAACCGTTCATCGTTTTCTTTCAACTTCAAATGATAGAAAAACCACTTTGTGGAAATAAACGCTTTGCTAACAACAGCTCACCGTGAGATGTAGGAATACTAGTTGGGTTTCATAATATTTATCTCCTGAGAACTTTGTTTACTGTATTCGACACCGACCCTGTTTCTTCAAGGGTTGTCATTAAGGTTAAAGGAATGGTTCAAATGTTAAGCTTTAAATTGTTTTCTGAGTTGGGGGGGGGGGGGGCAGCTGACAAATTGCACAGTTTCCTCTCTTTCATGGTTTGCTATGAACATGGATCCTTTCCACCAGCAGGACAATGCTGCTAGCATTTATTCAGTGGGTGATCCCTCCTTAAAACGTTGGGGAATAAAAGAAATGAGGCAACCACCAAGTTAGCTGTGAATCTTGCGAACAGCAAATCCTGTTCCTTTGGCTGCGTCAGTCACGTTGCTCGTCTCCAAAAGGCTGCATAATAAAAGCCTATTTATTGTGAAACTCTGAATCTAACCAGTCAGGTTTAGCTGCCTACCTACACTGGGAACACGGTGACTCACAGTCCTTGCTCTTAGATTCGGTGCAGCGATAAGCCTGAGGCACCGGGAGAGATTGAGTAACAACAGCTGTAACCTTGTTTCAGGATTTAAAAACAATGTTTAAGATTATTTACAAACTACACGCAGGGTGTGTAGCTGAGCATGGAAATGTATTCAGTTTAGGGGTTTTGTTCCGTTTTTATTTTATCCTCTGCTCTCAGCATGTTTAAGGGGCTTTAACTCTTATAATCTCCTTTATTTCTGTAGCATTGTGTGACATGCACCCAATGAGGGCCCTCTTTCTGATTCCAAGGAACCCTCCCCCCAAACTGAAGTCCAAGAAATGGTGAGTGTAAATGGCTCTCTTCTCCAGACCCTTGGAGATGTTCTCTCCTTAAAACGTTCTCAGATCTGCAGAGAAAAAGCTGCTGCGCTGCTTTTATAAGCAATACGTCATAAAATCAGGCAACTTGGTTTCAGATTTCTTCACTCTGGGTTTTTGTTTATCTTTTTCTGTTCCATTTCAGCTGAAATTAAACAAATAAATCAAGCTGTAATGTTTGGAAAGCAGAGAAAGGGGTTATTGCCTGACTATCTAAAAGGCAGTTCTGAGTTGTTGTAGCTTAGCAGCACAACAATAATCTGTCAGAGAAGAGCACTAAATGGAAACGATGGAGAGATGAACATCTAACAGCTGCATAATTTGCTGAATGTCTTTTGAGACGAATGAGTGCGTGTAGGAGCCGAGATATTTAAAAGCGATTTGTCTCATTATCTAATCTTGTGTTTTAGCTCTTGCTTCTCTCGGCTACTCGGATATGCAGGAAGTCGACTACCTTCACACAAGTGCTAAACTTCAGTGCTTCCTGTTTTCCAGCCCCAAGTTCTGATTGCAGAAAACATTAATCTATGGCGATTATTGGATGGATTCATTGCTACTGACATATTTTAAATGTTATGAACAAATCAGACATTTTTAAACAAAGGGCTGAACAGTAGGTGATTAACAACTAATTGAATGTAAAAACAGGTAAAACAATTATAACCAAAAGGAAACGCCAATATAAAGACAATATAAGTTTAAGCAATGAGTTAGGCTGCGTAAGTTTAGGTGAACAAGTGGCCCTTTAGCTTGGCTATAAAAACATCTATAGAACAAGGCTGCCTAATATCTAGAGGGAGATCGGTTCTCAAAGATGGTTACCTTACAAGGGGAAAAGCACCAACTCCTAGAGATTGCTGCCTTAAGAACCTTTAGAAGACCAGTGCTTTTGATCGAAGAGCCCAGGCGGAGCGAAGGGTGCAAAATGTCTGAAAGGTGAGAAGCAAAATGTTACAATCAGCTCTAACCTGACAAGGCAAGCGGTGAAGGGATGCAGTGATAGCCTTTTGTTTCTCAGTTTGGCTCAAGATGTGAGCAGATGAATACTTTTTAATGAATGAAAACCCTTCGTCTTACATTAAACGTTTATGTATCAGAAGTTACGGATTCAAATGACAGAACATCCTTCTTATCCCTCGTTTCCTGTTATGAGAAGTGTTGCTGCAAAAACCTTTTACGCTAAAGGTGCTTTTTGAATTGACTGTAGTTTAAAATGTCATAAAAAGGCTGATTAGGTTTCATTTCATATCTTTGTCTTTAGTTCATCCCTGTTAAACAATTTAGCAATTAAATATGCAATAAGAGTTTTTAGAGCTTACAGATATTTTTAGATGCGTCATAAACCAGATTGTTGTCCCTTATGATTCTAAGAAGTGTCTTTGTTTCATGCTTCCCTCAGCTCCTCTTGACCTTTGACCTTATCCTTCCTCCCAGGTCGAAGAAATTTATCGAGTTCATAGAGGGTTGTCTCGTCAAGACCTATCACAGCCGACAAAGCACAGAGCAGCTGCTCAAGCATTCGTTCATCAGAGACCAGCCCACTGAACGGCAGGTCCGAATTCAGCTCAAAGACCATATCGATCGCACGCGCAAAAAGAGGGGAGAGAAAGGTAAAGAGATGAGGCCCAAACACCGGTAACGTGCTGCAGTTTGTATTTCTTTGGAGTGATAATTAGTGATTCCTCATCATCTTGCAGAAGAGACGGAGTACGAGTACAGCGGTAGCGATGAGGAGGATGAAAATCGCAGCGATGATAGAGAATCAAGGTGATTGATTTGTTTTTTTTTTAGTGCACGTTCAAACACAGAAGTGTTTTAGTCAACTTTTAAAAATGTTTTCCATCCACTTTAATCATCAGTTCTATCCTCAACGTGCCCGGCGAGTCCACGCTCCGGCGGGACTTCCAGCGGCTGCAGCAGGAGAACAAGGAGCGCACGGAGGCTCTCAAGAGGCAGCAAGCCCAACTGGCGGCACAGCGCCGAGACCCCGAGGAGCACAAGAGGCAGCTGTTACACGACCGACAGAAACGCATCGAGGAGCAGAAGGAGCAACGGCGGCGCCTCGAAGAGGTAATGGTCAACTTCTCATCTGAGGTGGAAGCATCTGTTCTGTTCCTAGATCATTGGTTGGCTTCTTTTTCTCTCTTTTAAAACAAAGTAAACCATAAACCAGGGGTACATGCAAACATTTGGGGTTTCAACACGAGATCTTAAAGTCCAAGAACACCGATGATGACATGTCAACATAATGATGGGTTGTACCAGAAAGCTTGTTATCTTAATTTAAAGGTCAAATGCTCCTAATAGTATTAACACAACACTCTTCTACTGTTTGATTGTATCAGGTTCCCTAACAAGCCATGGCTTAGTTGTAGCTTTATTTGCAATCATTACTTTTAAATTCGATATTATAGTCCAAAGCATCTGATAAACTGCCTCCCAGAATGGCATGAGGACAGGACATGGCAGTGACCACATCCCCTCCAGCACACCTTTTGGCTAATATCAGCCCGATTTCCGACATCTGGATCAGATAGATCTCCCTAAAACACGTCCTTCCTTTGGAATTTTATGATCGAAATAAAGGATTTAGATGATATTCTGATTAACTGAGACTGACCTGTGAAATTATAAACAGTGGAGCAGCACGTGGGACCAGGTCAAAGGTAATTAAAACCAGGTCAAAGGTCCTTACTTCAGCACAAAAAACTAAAGATTTGTTTTTAATGAGCCAAATGAAACTATTTAAAGTAAGACTGTCAGTTTAAGCTTCGATTGGAGTAAAAACACTCATATGATGCAGGAGGTGTTTGTTCGTAAAGGTGAATCAGACCTTTCATTCCTTTCTTTTCTCCCTTTTTTAAACGGTCTAATTCCTCTGTGCAAGCATAACTCCACTGCTCATTTCTCTCTTTCCTGTCACCTCTCTCTCTCTCCAAGCAACAGAGAAAAGAGCGAGAGATGGTGAGGCAGCAAGAAAAAGGTCCCCATCGGAGACTGGACGACATGAGGCGGGAGGAGGACAGAAGGATAGCAGAGAGGGAGCAGGTAACCAACCACTGCAGAGGCAGAGCTGCCCGCGGCCAATCAGGGGAGAGGGGGGCGTGTCCGCTGCGCTGGTGGTGAAATTCCGTGAGAGGGTTGCCATAGCAGCAAGGATCTAAATTAGTGTATTTACTCAGATGAGTTTTCTGTGGGTGAGCTCTCTGCGTCTGTTTCCAGTCTATCCTCGGCGGCATCAGAGTCTGGCATCAGAGCCGCACCATCTTTCAATGCTACACAGCGTCCTACTAAATATCTGAATGATTCAACGCTTTGAAATTTACCACTCTGTATTACTCACAATGTCATGTTTGATATCGTCTGTGCATCTTAATTACAGTTTCATCCACCAAGTCTCAGCAGCTGCTTTCCACTCAAAATTAAACTGAATCTCTTCCTTTTGTTTGTTTTTATCAAAACAGCTCCTGCTTTTACTTTCTGGAATGATATTATATAACCCTTTATCTGTGTTTATCTTCCACCCTGCTCCCACATCATTTCCTTTCTCTCATGCCGCCACCTTCCCTGTGTGCCTTCTCACCTCGCTGCAGGAGTTTATCAGGCACAAGTTAGAAGAAGAGCAGCGGCAATTAGAAATCCTTCAGCAGCAGTTGCTTCAGGAGCAGGCGCTGCTTATGGTAACTAGTCCTCACCAATGCTTAATCAGAACTTGATTTGCATGCACACGTTTTCTTTTCCACCACTTGGTCATAAATGCTCATCAATGAAGGGGATCAAAGTTATTAAAACCCTGCCCTAACTTCCTATGACGCCGTTTTTTGCCTTTATGTGAAAACAAAATATTTTTTGTGTTTTTAAAGTCTTTAAATTTAGCTGATCTAAAAGCTACAAAGGTATTCAGTGAAGAGCAATACTCTGATCTCTGTCTGGATGATCTAAAACACAAACCCAGCCCATCTTTAAAAGCTTTAATGACCTACATTTACTGGGGGGGGGGATCATGCAGTTTTTCAGGACCTCCTGCTTCATTTAAAGCAAGACTCCCCCCACCCCACCCCCACCGCTTGTGGCATCTCCATCTTCAGCTTCCTCCTGTGGAGTGTAGGAGTTGCTGTCATTAAAACTGAAAGATCATTATACAAAAGTGATTGTATGGATAAGCAGCAGAGAAATACTCACAGTTTTACCTCCAATTACTTCCCCCCCCCCTCAGAACAAAATGGCTGGATTTTTAGATTTCCAATAACAGCATTACACACTGCGGTGGGTAGAGAACCCAAACATTTTACTCAGTGGCAACATTTTAACATTATTTTACCCAAGTAAAAGTAAAAAAAAAAGGTTTTCAAAAAACTACTCAAGTAAGGGTAATAAAGTAGAATAGCTACTAAAGTACTGAGTAACTGTTGGCTCTTAACATCTAATTAAATATTTAAACTTATAAGTTTAAAGATTTCTGTGCAATTCTCGTATTTAAACCTGTTAAATGACCACATCAAGTTTGGGTCTAGGCTGCTGTTTAAAACGGCTAATTTGGAAGCGTCACATACATACAGCAGACGAGACATGGCCAGTTTACATGAATACGCATTACATGATTGTATTATTGTTCGTTTTAATCCCAAAATACATGCGTTGTTAAATATAATAGATGTGTATACTTCTCCTTTAATTATACATTTTCCCACCTGTATTATAAAATATACATTCTAATGTTTTATTTAATCTCCTTCAAGAGTTTGATTCATTAAAGCAGAGATGTTTTTTGTCAGGATAAAAGTAATCATCTTTATTGCAAATCAGAAGGTTTGAAGAAAGGAGTGGGAACAAAAGGGGCAGCCTATATAATATATAGTCGATATATAATCTACACAGGCAATAATAATAGAGTTGCTCTTCACAGGGGTTTGATTAAAAAGTTACTTACTAGTTACTCAGTTAAGATGTGGCAAAAATATAGGAAGTTCTTTTTTATGTTTCATTTCTTGTTTTTATTTAATGTGACTTAAAGGGTTAGCAGTTCTTTCCATTTTCACAGGTATTTGTTTTAGTAAAATGGGAGTTGGGATATACTTCATATCAATTTGTTCAAAGGTTGAGGTTTTATGTATTCTGTAAGAAGTTTGCTTTTTTTTTTTCATTGTTTTGTTTTCCGGCAGGAATACAAGCGGAAGCAGCTGGAGGAGCAGCGGCAGTCGGAGAGGCTGCAGAGGCAGCTTCAGCAGGAGCATGCCTACCTGATGTCTCTGCAGCAGCAACAAGAGAAGAAGCCCCAGCTTTATCACTACAACAAAAACCTTGAGCCCAACAACAAACCTAGCTGGGCTCGTGAGGTTAGAGTGCATGTTTTTGAACCGACGTGCAACAAGCTGTAAGAAGCATTCTTTACACCTTTATCTTCGGTTTTCTTATTCGAGGTTGAGGAGCGGACTAAGCTAAACAGACAGGGGTCCCCCAAAATCTGTACCACCGTCTCGGACACCGCTATCCAGTCACGCTCTGACTCCATCAGCCAGTCAGGAATGGTCCAGGCGGCACAGACTCCCCCCATGCAGAGACCTGTTGAACCCCAAGGGGGTCAGAGCAAGGTGTGTGGTTAAAATGTTCTGTTCAGTAAAAGCATGCAGAAACAGGGTGCCAATATTTCTCTGCCTTTAATCCTTGGCTTTGGACTGACTTGTGCTGCTTTATTCCTTTCTTTCCTTCTTTTTGTTTTTTCCATTTAACCCACCCATCCGTGCTTTCTTTTCTCTCTGGGCTACATCTTGGACTGTCTCGGTGCTCCTCTTCCCTTTGCCTGCTGCTCCCGCCGGGTGCTCCCCTGCTCCTGTCCTCTGCAGTTCCAGATGGCTCACTTGGTCCCACTGAAGCCTTATGCTGCCCCTGTCCCTCGCTCTCAGTCCCTCTGTGACCAGCCCACTAAGAACATGTCCGCCTTCCCCACTCAGGATCCCTCCCCCACACCCCGCCCCATTCACTCCAGAGAGCTTGTTCGTCAGAACTCGGATCCCACTTCTGAAACCCCGGGGCCACAGTTGCACCAGATCAGGGAAGATCGTGGCCCCTGGATCCGCCTGCCGGACGTGGAGCTCCCACCCAAGGTAAATCCAGCAGCAGATCTTGATAGAGCTTTGTAAAAACCACAATAAGACTTAATTTTCATTATTTTTTGGAACTTAAAATAAAAAGACAAACTTGTACGATTTTTTGGTGTTGCTGTCAGATTCCCCAAAGAACTGCTTCTATTGCCACGGCTCTTAACACCAACCTTACCTCTGGCATTAGGCACCCTGTAAGAGCCAGGTACTGAACACGACCTTTGGTTTGACTATTCTTGTAAATTAGGTTATTGTAAGCTGTGAAATGTAGCATTATTAACTTTAGATGATTGTACCTTCATGCCAGCAATCCAGATTTGAGCCGCAATGATCGCTGGGAGAGAGGAGAAAGTATGAGCATCATATCCGGTCTGCCGCAGACCGGCTCTCTTGAGAGGCATCGAATCCTCAGTGAGTCACCTGCCCCCTCCGAATGCCACTTGGTGGCCAGAAACTTCTGCAGTATTTATTTTTTGTTTTTCCCCAGACCTATAGTCCTTTACAAAAGTATTCATACCCCTTGAACTTTTTCAGTTTGTCACATTATGATTTGTAAGTTTCTCACAAAACTTTAAATCATAAATTGGGATTTTTTTTGCTGTGATAGACAAGTACAAAGAAGGGAATCCAAGGAAAATGATTCATGGTTTCATTGTTTTTTACAAATTAAAATATGAGAATGGGTTTGCATTTAGAGTCTCTTACTATGATGCCCCTGCATAAGAATAAACTGCCTTCAGATGTTAGAGTAATTCACATGTTATTTCCTTTCTGTATAAATCCTACTGTTCTCTGAAGGCCTCAGATGTTTTAGATTTGTAAACAAATGGTGGCATTATTAGTCAGTCAGGTCTTTAAAGATCTCACAGGATCTGATTTGAAATTAGAAAGGGTCAAATATTAATTGTATGATGATGTTAGACATGAGTGTAAGCTCAAGGAAGCAGCATGAGAATTGTAGCTAAGGTAGGAAAACTGGTAATGGTAAACTTCACAAACCCCACCGTTATGGAAGAATTAACGAAGGTGTGTATCGAAAGCCATACAGGTAAACATGTCATCTTGGGGCTCGATAGAGAAACAGTCCTATCAGATCATCCTGAGAAATAAGTGAAGGAAAAAAACAGCTGATTTTATCCATTAACTGTGCAGGGTTCACTTCTCATGGATGAACATATAGTGACAGACTTTAGCTTTCATTGTGTCGCAGTCCCTCACACTGAGCATGCATGCGTTGACAGTCGAGAGGAAAAACTTCCTTTTAGCAGGAAGAAACCTCCAGCAGAATCGGGCTCAGTGTGAGCAAACTTCTGCTGAATGGGACTTGAAGGAGACTGAAGCGGCCACGAAAGAAATTCTGAGAGAAACGGTCTGTTTTTATCAGGATCAACGAGAGCACATATGGTTAGTCTGACATGAAGTCATTTTATAAAGATTTGCTGGTAAAGCCTACTAGCTGTAGTTTCTAGTTAATGGGGACAATTCAAAATATCAGCACAGGGACGAACTACTCATACTTCCCAGAATATTTAAAATGATATTTGTAAAAAGAAATTAAAACCATGCGTCTTTTTCCTTCCTCCTTCAAGTTACATACTTCTTTGAATATATATAAAAATATAAAATCTGAATAACATACAGTGAAGTTAAAAAGTGACCAAATGTGAAGAAGTTCAAGTTGCATGGATGGTTTTTAAAGGCACCCTGACACTTCTTCATTCCATCGTCAGGTACCTCCAAAATGGAGTCACCAATTCTCTCCCATGAAAGTCGCCATAAGCCAGGGGAATCCCGTACATCCTCTCGTCCTGGGCGACCTGCTGTACGTCTGTTTTACATTTTTCAACTGCACCACAATCAGTGTTTGTCAAATCACTTAGTTTTAAAACTGTTAGAATTAGGGCTGTAACACCAAAAATCAATTTGTTACTTACTCTGGTTTTAAATTCAGTTTTCTACATTTTCAGTTTGCTTCTGTGCTTCAATAACTTTACATTCAATGTACACCTGGGTGACAACAGCTTAATGTTGTGCAATTGAATGCTGCTGTAACTCGAATACTTTTCAATCTGCCAAATGTTCTGTGAACACACTCACAAGTGGCTGTGTTAGGACAACAAATGACAGTCCAGGAGTTACTTGATTAAATAACAAATCTACAACACCGTTCGATTGCCCAACTGTCATTTGCCATCCCGAGGGTGGGCATTGAATGTCAAGTTATTGCATAACAGCACGGCGTCCCTGAGTGGGCATCATACCTCCCTGCAAGTATTTGTGGAGCAGGGTGGTGCAGTAGTTTTGCAAGGAAAGCATTTTGCTCCACCAATGTTCAAACCTAAAGTATCAGCCAGCCGATGTATCAGTCTGCCTCCAATTAAAACATATTTTCTTTAGGAATTCTAGCAACATTTTACATGTAGAGTAACACTCATGTTTGATTGTGAAAGAACCTGCTTTGTACAACTGTATTACAAAAAAGGAGTGTTGTCTGAATGAATATGGGCCTCAGTGTTTACAGTCTGATGAAGCCTCAGTGCTGCCATGTCCCGTGTGTGTGAGAACTGCTTACTCTAACACTTTTGGCACCTTTGCTTTCACTGCTCACGTTTCTCCTCTCCTTAACTCCCCGGTTGTTGACTTAACCTCAAATGTGCAGAGCTACAAGAGAGCTATAGGGGAGGTCAGTAGTACCGTGTCTGTGTGTTGATTAAAGCTTTGTAATTATGCATGCCTTTGTTTTCCTTTTACTTCTTAATGTTCATTCAGATGTGATTAAACTCGAGCCACAGCTGCATTCTTTGGGTTTATCATGGTTTTGTTCATTACCCTAAAAAAAATGTAATCTCAGCAGCATTTTGCTCCTTTTTTTAAGTTAACTGATTTTTTTTTTTTTTTTTTACTTTCAACTATTTTTAAACATTGTTTTTTTTTTTTTTTCAGTTTGATGGCTCTGTAAAGTCCAGCGGTCATTAATTTCGTTGTTGTTCACGGATCACTGTCGTATGTGCATGTGCTCTTGGCCTGTTTGTTTTTGGTTGAATCCCTAATAGTTTAAGCGTTTTGGGCAAATAAATTATGATTGTGTGTGCAGGACCACGGCCTCTATGCTAAGGAGCGTGCTGAGGAACCACCACGACCCCCAGTTAAGGCCAACGATTACTCCTCATCTTCAGAGAGCAGCGAAAGCAGTGAAGAAAGCGAGAGTGGCGAAGGGCCAGAGGAGGAAGAAAGTCCGTCAGATCGGTAAACAAACAGTTAACAAGCTGTTCTGATCATCCAGGAAGCTAAACGCTGCTAGGGATGTTCAGATCTCATCCCAGGTGTTAATCTCAAGGTTTTTTTAAGTGATCCGCTGTAGAAGTCCTTGAGTGAACTCCACATACACCGATAGGACTGCTGTTAGAGGTCTGGCAGCATCTGAACCAGCCATGCGTTCAGGTTTCATGCAGCCAGCTTTCGAAAATCATGAACTGTTTGTGTCGACATGGCCTGAAACGCTGGCCCTGCACAAACCTTTGTTAACCGAATCAAATTGTGTCTTTCTCTAAGATTTTAAATTAGATATATCTTTTAAAATGATGCAAGAAAGATTTCAGTTCTGCAGAAAGAACCTGGAATGAGAAAAATGAAAAGATATTTAACTTTTGACAAATGTCTTATCTTAATATTAAATATATATTAAAGGGGCTGTATCATGCCAAATGAAGCATTTCTTTAGGTTTTTAACCTTTCAAAACTGTTTTTACAGCATCAACAACTTCATATAACTGTAACTTTTGGTTTTATCCTAAATCCACTCCACTTACCAACTTCGCCCACGTCTCTAAAAGGAGTCATTCTAATTTCTTTCCTCGCGTTGAGTCGATGGTGAATGGAGATTGGGTTAGCTTAGCTGGTCCAAGCAGTTCAGGTTTGGTTCTGGCTGAAACGAATGAAGCGTGAGGCTCACAGCATTAGGTAGCTTGAGGCTAAAGATGCTAGCCAGTCCACTGTAGCATTCAGTTGGTCACTTTCGTTTTGACACAATCAAAAAAACAAAACAGCTTATTTCAGGTAAACAAAAGCAAAAACATCATTTCTACCTTATTTTCCAACCGAAGCAGAGCAATTATTAAGCATCAGAAGGAAAGAGGGGAAGGATTAATTTTACTGTTTGCTCGCTGGGGGAAGCAAAGGCCCTTCGTTTTGGTTCTGAGGCCGCTTCCTCGGTCCACCCAGTTCAACTCATAGGACGTCGCCCTGTTGCTACGGCGGTTAGCCGTTAGCTGTTGCTCCTAGGCGGCGTGAGGTAGGAGACGACAGCAGGCAGGTATGCCACCTCGTCAGGCAGGACGGCAGCTTCAGGCGGTTCTCTTCGCAGTTCGGCTCAGCAGCGTCTCGCTGCTCCCCTGAAGAACAGCAGTTCAGAATCAGAATCAGGTTTATTGCCAAGTAGGTTTTCAGACTTACAAGGAATTTGCCTTGGTGTTTAGTGCACAA
>JAUZNJ010038495.1:0-11070 GCA_034780135.1 Jordanella pulchra
TATATATATATGTGTGTGTGTGTGTGTGTGTGTGTGTGTGTGTGTGTGTATCTATTATAAAAACACTAAAACTGATATAGACATTTATCAATATAACAGAAAAAACGATTCTCCACGAAGATTAAACGGCCTTGGTTTCAAAGGAAGATTTTTGTTTATCTGTATTTTCAAAAAGATAAAGCTACATACAGAAAGAAGCAGTTAAAATGGCATTTGTTTTTGTGATACGAATATTATTTTCAAATGGTAGATACAAATAGCCGGGAAACATTGGCGTAGTTCTCATGTTTGTTTTTAAATTATGAACACAAATATCGGTGTTAATTGTAATATGATCATAGACGTGTATTTGTTGTGTTTTATTAAGGCATTTCTGTGTAAAAGTGCATGAAATAATGTTTTCATTGCGTCTTCTTGTGATGTTTTCGTTAGTTTGGTAATTAAGACCACTGATCTGTTTTTATACAGAGGACATTAGGATTGCATTTAAAAAACAAAACAAAAAAACTAAACATTAACTTTATTTTTGGGATAAGCTGGAATATAATTATAAGCATGCACTTCAACACAGCCTATAACTTAATATTTTCGAAATTAAATTAGTCCATAATTTTGTCGAAAAATAAAAATGATAGTCATAGCCCTTATGTTTACTCAGCGTTATCTGCTATGTTCTTATCCTTGTTGAACTCAAATATTATTGACCATGATACTGACCTTTACCCCACTACAGCTCGATTTCTATTATAAAGTCACTCAAAATATTAATAACACAATAAACTTCTCGGATGCAAATGTATATTTTTTTACTGCACTTATCCGTTGGGAGCAGACGTTAAGCATTTTGAAGCAATGTTTTTTGTCTGTAATTTAGGCCGTAATTCAATAGTGTCTGTAGTCTAAAATGAATTGAATTCCTAGGCAATTATTTTTGCAGTGTTATTTTCAGTTAAATTTAAACAAAGGAAACACTGTCATCTAGTGGCCGAAGAACAGACACATAAATACCGAGTAGACAGCCTGTTTAAATACTCGGAGCTTTCAGCGGTTCTCCTTTTTATTCTCACAGAAAATGCTGCGCCCTAGGAACTTTCTGTAGCCCAGCTTCAGGCTTCGTTTTGAACCTCGTTCATTATTTATGCCAGGGCTTCTCCTCTTATCTATTTTTAGAAATCGAGCATACGTAAGAATTGGTCATTTATATTTCAGTTTGCCCTACCTCCGCCCCCCCGCCCCCCTATACCAGCTGCTCCATCCATCCATGTGACCTAATTCTCCCTCGTCCTTCAGTTCATTCAGCACCATGGCTGTGGATGGTGCGGATGCTCACTGCTGCATCCTGCATCCGCGCCGGCTCTCTCTCCTCTTCCTCACCATCTCCCTCTCCTCCCTGCCAGCCCCGGTAGCTGCGCTGCTCGGCGTTCGGCCCGAAGACACTCATAGCGGGGATCTGTCCGTGCAGGACGGGATTTTAAGAGCGACCGAGGGGACTCGCTTCATGCTGAGGGTTTACTTCTCCGAGCATCCCAACAGCGCGAACATCAGCGGGAAACCTGCCGCTCCATGGATCGCCTTCATAGAGGAGCCAAGCGGCATCGCCGGGGATGCGGCAACGGGGCTTCGGTCCAATGACAAACGGTGTGAGGACGAAAGCACCAGAAGCTCCGACATAGAACTCATGGGCTCCTTCAGGTCCACCTCTAGTCACAACTCCGTTCTGGTTGAACTGCTGGTCAAAGACTTGCGCAGAGATGAGGTGATCAAATACTACTCTATGTGCGCCTTTGATGGAGTGAAATGGGAGCACTTTAAGACCAAAGACTTCTGGTTGGCTGTCGTGGAGAGACCTCCAGAGCCAGATGTTTGGCTCCAGACGGGGGTCTCTGTGCTTTTATTAGCACTGTCAGCCCTGTGCAGTGGCCTGAACATCAGCATGCTGGCCCTTGACCCCGTGGAGCTCCGGGTCCTGCAAAACAGTGGCACGGAGAAAGAGCAGAAATACGCAGGGAAAATAGAATCCGTGCGTAAACATGGGAACTACATCCTTTGCACAGTGGTACTGGGTAATGTCCTCACAAATACCTGTTTTGTGGTGTGGATGTGTCAGATTTTAGGAATGACTGCCTTGTCAACTGCCTCATGCACTTTGGGAATCTTCTTTATCGGAGAAATTTTACCCCACTCCGTTGCGTCAAGGCACAGCCTTGCCATCGCCTCCAAAACTCTGTGCGCCACCCGCTTGCTGATGCTTGTGTTCTTCCCCATCGCCTACCCGGTCTCCAAGATCCTGGATATTATGCTGCACCAGGAGATCAGCAGCTTTTACACTAGAGAGAAGTTGGTGGCCATGCTGCGCGTCACGGACCCTTATCATGACCTGGTCAAGGAGGAGCTCAACATCATCCAGGGAGCACTGGAGCTGAGGACAAAAACCGTGGAGGATGTGCTTACCCCGCTGTCAGACTGCTACATGCTGTCATCAGACGCTGTCCTGGACTTCTGCACTATGTCCGATGTGATGCAAAGCGGATTTACCCGAATCCCGGTCTATGAGAACGACAGGTCCAACATCGTGGACATACTGTTCGTGAAAGACTTGGCCTTCGTTGATCCGGATGATTGTACTCCTCTAAAAACAATCACGCAGTTCTACAAGCATCCCATGCACTGCGTCTTCAATGACACCAAACTGGATGTGATGCTGGAAGAATTCAAGAGAGGTAAACCAACTTTAACCCCGCAAGAGGTCTTGTTTTTTCTGGAAACACCCCAAACCCTCTTATGTATTGTATATTTTCAAATGAGAGATCAGTTTTAAATGGGTGAGGCGCCACATGGTTTGAAGCAAAGTCAGAGAGACATCCTTCCAAGTAGGAGTTAAATGTCCTTTGAAGTGACTGTGCTCTAAATAACTAAATTTTATCCACAGAAGTCATTGTATACATCAGCTCTTTGGCTTAAAGCGGATCTACCAGTAAAGCACTTTGATCCCCAGAACACTGAAAGCCATATGTGAAATTTGACACTGTATCATACACTGCACATGGTTCAGCCAGGGGTTAGAAAATACCAAGAACCATAATGGAGTTATCTTAAGAATTTGTTATGAGTGATACAAGTATTTTTTCCAATACAGCCCTCTGAACTTAATTTTACAGCATTTCTCATTTTTATTGTCCCTCTTTTATGATGTTATAGATATTGCTCTATATAAATCTTTTCATAAATGTCATTCTCTATCCCCTATATATATATATATATATATATATATATATATGAATATATAAGTGAACTACAATGCTACGTACAGCTAATGTGAGGTAAAACACTTCCTGTATTTCATCTTGTTTAGTTTTATGTATTAGTTTTGTTTCACTCTCAAATGTTTCTAATCATCACATAAATAGATCATAATACAAATCATCCTGCTTAAATCTTGACTAAACTGTGCCTAACCACATCTTTTTGTTCCATTGGCAAGAAACTTTCCTAAACCGAGATAAAATATCTGATTAATTACATAAAATGGGTTAAAATATCCCCAAGGCAAACGATTCTTAAGAAAGTCAGAAAACTGGTCAAAGAGCTTCCATGAAAGAAATCATAGTGCTGCTAATTAAAAGAAACACAAAAGGCAGTTTCATATTTGTCAAAGATCATCTAGATGATTTCCATGATTTTAGATAAAATATTTGGTGGATAAATAAGACATAGGTGGACCATTTTGGTAGATGTGTTAGCCGTCCATAAACTGCTGAAAGACACAGCAAAAAGTAAGCATCATTTGTTCAGGTAAGTATCGGGTTGGTAGAGGGATGAACTGGAGATTGCTTATACGCTTCAGAACCTCATATACTTGCCATACTTGATGGATTAATGCATTTTCATTGCTATAAGAACATCCCAAAGCAGCACTTCCAGCCATTGTTTTTTGATATTCAGCCTAAATGCTAGTGATGCTATCTGTTCAGTTCTGGGAGAACATGTCTTAGGTAGGTCTTAACAACATGTATAGTAGATTTTCAGGGAAACAGTTCACGCTGCTCCACTTTCAGCATAAAATTAACTGTAGATCATGAGGTATAGCTGTTATTTAAGGGGTGGAATTCAAAGTACCTTGTAAAATTATAGATACCCTTTGAATTTTACAAATACCGACTTAAATGTGTTATATTGAAATAGAGCACAATACAAAGTCGAGTTTGGTAGTGAGGTAGATAAAAATAAAGACTGCATGGTTCTAAAAGGTTATTATAACTAACAACTGTGAAAAACCACAGCATGATATTCAGCCCTTCTCACTCTGATGCAGCCGTTCTCTGGAGGCCTTACTGGTTTAGTGAACATCAGTGAACAAACAATATCACTGAGACCAAGAAATACCCCAGGGAGTGCAGACCAGGGTCAAAGGTTAGAGGAACTGCAAAGCAGGTTTACATTATGATACAATAGCCAAAGATATGAGCATCTTGCCGAGTTCTGTTAAAGCCGTCATCTGAAAATGGAAACGATACGGGACAACTGAAACCGACACAGACTGTGGGGCATTTACAGGCGGGGTTAGAGAAGCATTAATCAGGTTGGCAGCCAAGAGGTCCATGGTAACTAGTGAGTGGTCAGATGTGATTAAAATGACATCTTTTAGCCCGTGTCATACTGTGGGATTGTTTTCTGTAGCAGGTAGAGGGGGGCTGGTAATAGTTGATGGCTATTAAAGACTTGGGAATGGGCTGGAGGTTCATCTGAGCATACAAACAGAATATGGAATAAATTAGCCAATCTGTGGTAAGACTTCAAAATTGATATTGTCACATAGTCTCTGTCCAATTTGTTTACTCCGTTTACTTTGTGATGTGTTGACTCATGGGTGTAGAATTCATGCAGAATACAAGCAACACCTCAGTTAAGGAAACTGGAGTACAATAAAGTTCATCGCAATAATTCAAAAGGTTCAGAAGGAATTCATAACTTTGCTTTTACTCAAAATCTTTTCTGTTCTCGTTAGCATAATAATGGCATTATTCAGTATTTGAGTAGATCAGCTCAATGTTTGGAAAAACAACGATTTTAGCCTCATATGACCCATATGAGGTCACCTCTGCAATGATTCCTGTTGTTTGAATGTCAGAGTTCTAAAAGGTGAAGTCAAGATCCACCTTTAGATTTCAAAGTGCCTGCATCCATTTAGGCTTTAAGGGTCTTTTGATTATCATTTTTCATTATTAAGCCTGCACAGCAAATCATGAAAAATTCAACTCCAACCTTTTGCTTTCTCTCTTGCCCGCTTCCCTCTGTTCTCTCAAGGATTAACAGTTCCTGCTGCTCAGGAAGCTCAGCTGGAAGCTTGGCCTGGTGTCTCACTGAGAGGGGCTATGAGCAGGAGTCAGGCTGGGGCTTGAAAATGTCATCAGTAATTTGAAAAAGAATAAGCGAGGACAGTACGAACAGAAGTCTGTAGGAACTTTTATTAACTTTTTTGTTTTCTCTCCAATTCAGCACAAGGGGAGTTTTACCTGCAGAAAATATCTACAGTACAGGTTCAGTCTACACTTGTCTTCTTGTCAAGCTTAAGTCTTTGGTACAATCAGTTGTTAAAAAAACACTGATTAGATATATTTATTTCACTGAGGAGGGAATCTAAAGAAACCTTGCTAGAAAGAAAGCTGTTTTGTAAATGATACATTTTCTCAATTTTGCAGAGAAAAACTGTCAAAAGAGATTTTCCCAAATCTCTTTCTTAGAGAACCTTGGGTGACTAATCAAACGATGCAAAATCCTGCTGAGCAAGAACCACAGAAAAGCCAAATAAAATAATACCATTCTCAGGCATTTTGTTCCCCTTTTCCAACTTTTTTAGAATGAATTCATTTATAGTTTATTTGGTTTTTAATTTGTATGGGTGATTCTCTTTTTAATGCATTTAATCCATAAAATCCTGCAGTATTACTTTGACTTTTTATGAAACACACAGGCTTCTAACTTCTAATTACTGAATTATGAACAAAAGTATCAAGGACTTTGCAGTTTAACGATCATTAATAGTAATTTTTTCTTAATCTGTTACTGGTTTTCCATTACTAATCCATCAGTGTGTAAATAATCACTAGATTCTGTTATTTTAGTTTGGTCAAACTATTTATTGGAGTGTATCTTATTAGGGGTATTTCATATTTGAGTTCTATAATTGATTTTTGGGTTGAATTTATTCTAAAACGCAAGACAAAAGAAACCTTAAAAAAACACTGTGCATTATAACTAGCCGTGACTCAGTTTTAACTGAATTTTTGCAGGAAGCTGTTGTTTTCCTGCATATTTAAACCAAGAAAACCTTTTTTTTTCTCTCGTTGGGTGTTATTATGCAGAAAATTCAACCAAAACAAAATGAAAAGCCTAAAAGAAAAGATGTTTTTCAAAAATAGACTGCAGGAATCTGGGAAACTGCTGGAGCAGAAACGTTTGTGAAAAGAACATCCACGGAGGACCCAGTTTCACCCCGGGCAAGTGTGTCTATGCTTATGAGCGTGCTGAGTGTGTGTCGCTATGCATGAGTATTATGTAACACGTGAATGATGTAATGCAGTTCATGGGAGCATCATCAGCTGAGGGCAAACCCTCCTATGCATCACCTGCGCTCTTCAGACATGCTGACCTGAGCTCTGAAAGCAGCCTTCCTGTCTCAGCTAATCTCACTCAGCCACACACTAATATGGGAAGAGGGCTGCATGTCAGCCAGTCGATCTGATTTTCGTCACCCCCCACATCGTTGGGCTGGATTAAAGCATTCCTTTTATCCTCTGGCAGAGATCCCCTAAATCAGCCCATCTCCTGCAGTTTTAGCTTCTATGTAAGACTGGAGACTTTTTACATGAACTGTGTGTCCAAATGACGTAAATCTGGTTGGGTAACGTTACTAGTCACCAAACTCACTTGTTTCTTGAGAAAAATACCCTTAAAGGTATGTGTTAACTGTATCAATGCAGCTGCATGTTTAAAATCTTTTTGCTTGGATCGGAAAAATGTGAAAGTTTTTAAACTCTGTGTCATTTGTCCTGTTTCTCCTTGTGATATTCAGAGGCTGTGGCAACATTGACTTTTTGTCACATTTCATTTTCAGACTACATGCAGGGATGCTGTGGGCTAGTTGTGTCACTGTGTCGCCTTGTTGTGAGTGGGCTTCTTGAGTGGAACGTTTGCTCATGAGTGCACAAAGTGGCCATATGTTGTATTTACAGAGGTGACAGCAGCACAGCCAGTTAATTTGACACATGCAGGCATCATCAGTTTTGATTGTGTAATCTCAGTGTTTTATGTAATGGGTCAGGTCTTGAAAGTTGCCAAAAATTGTTCCAGACCGATTGCTTGTCCTGTCTAAGAACTCCCACGAGCCCAACCCTGATATGAATTTTATTCAAAGCTCAACATCTGAGTTAGATTTACCCTTGAATGTTCACAGTGTCTCAGCAGTCTGTGTTGATTTTCATCTTGACCAACTGGAGGCTGTTTGCTGAGAGCTATTTTTAATCCAGTGACGTTCCCTCTCCAACCCATTGCACGAGCAGTTTTTAGCTCTGCTTCACTTTCTGACAATGTTTCCCTCTGTCTGTTCTCATGAATGCAGGGAAGTCTCACCTGGCTGTTGTGCAGAGGGTGAACAGTGAAGGCGAGGGGGACCCTTTCTATGAAGTGATGGGCATTGTGACCCTGGAGGATGTGATTGAGGAAATCATCAAGTCTGAGATTGTGGATGAAACAGACTTGTACAGTACGTATATGCACATTTTATGAAGCACATTTAGAATGTCATTGGTTCGCTTTTATAATTTCTTACTTTAGTCATAAAAATATGCTCACTTTAAGTTGCATCTTACTAGTAACGTGTTGGAATGATAGAATCGAATACAATGTTCTCCTCCTATTTACAATGTCCTAAACAGGCTCTATTGAATTTAAATCTTCTCAGGGAAGTGAAATCTTTTCTTCATTTCATAAAAGCAGTTAGAGACACTTAAAGCTTTTAGACATGGTTCATTATCTTGCTGGAATTAGCCCCTAGAGGATAGGAACGCTGTGTTTATAAAGGGATAGACATGATCAGCAACAATACTCAAGTTGGCAGTAGTGTTTACAAAAATAATCAGTTGACTTCAATAGGCCCAGTTTGTGCAAATGAAATATCCCTTAAAACATTACACTGCAGATTTCTCCATCCTGACACAAATCAGATGTTCAGTCTCTTTCATAACATGTATAATAAATCCCCTGAGCATGCAGACAGCGCCTACAGTGGGTCAACCTCAAATGCTTATTAAAGTCAACCTTTGAGACCATGACAGTACCCAGATCAGACGTCTCCTCTCCTCACACTCCCTCATTTCTAACCAATTTATTGATTTTGCATTCTCTAACCTCATATTCCCTCAGCTTTTTGATACACAATTAATTAACTCAAATAAATGACTGCGGCTCACAGATAAGCACTATAATCGGCTCATTTTTAATTGGCTGGAAAAGCTCTTGACAGCGAGGCATTTGAATGACAAACACATTTCATTTCATATCAAATCCATCATTTACTGCCATTACTGTGGGAACAGCTTTTACAGCTGTTGTAGCTGTAAAAAATGCACAGCTAATGCTGAAGGAGTTTAAAGTGATAGCTATATCACTTTCTTCAGGTAGAGTGCCTTGCATAAATGGAGCTTAACTGCTTAACTAGCTGGACTGCTAACCTCTGCAATCAGGAGTCCATCTGTTTGTGGAGCTACCAATCAGCTTTCTACTGCATCTCTTGTAATCAATTAGCATGAAGAGTCCAGCATAAAGCTGAAATACTGAATTTCCCTTCAGGGATCAATAAAGTATAATTGAATTGAATTGAAAAGACTTTCACATCCACAACATCTGCTACCCAACAAGTATGAATTGGATCGCATTTCCGAGTTCCTTAAACTCATACTACATGCAAGGGATCCTCAGCAGAAGACCACCGTGCTAAGCCTGGTTCTGCCAGAGATTTCTTCCCACGGGGGAGTTTTTTCTCTCCACAGTCTGTCATGCTTGCTCTTCATGAAGGTTAATACGAACCTCTGCCCTACTTCAATCAGCATTCTTCTTCATTCTCTCTACATTTCACCACCAGTCTCAGGTCAGGGGTTTTAATCCCGTTCTATTCAACAGGTCATGCGTACGATCAAAATAAATTTCAGTGTCAGTGTAACCCACCGAAACCTTAGCACCAAAGACTTTGTTTCAATACATTCTTCTAATTGCCTTCCTTCTCTCTGTGAGTTCTTCAGATTGAACTGTAAATGCTATTTTTTCTATTTTTTACACATGACAACCAAAAATACATTTAGTTTTACGAAGAGTTTATGTAGTAGATGAACAAAAATGTTTTAAACTGTGACATAGAAACAAATCAATACATGTTTCTCTGTGACTGCAAACAATTTGAAGCAATGTTTTCTTTCAGAAGTAGAAATTACATTAAAATTTGTGGTTGTTAAAATGTGTTTATCAGATATCAGTATTTTTTTGCTTCTGACCACACATACAGTAGGGCTTTCATTGGTTCAAGTGTTTTACTCATAAATGCATTTTCTTTCCTCATTTCTCTATGATCATAAACCAAATCCGTATTTTAGTGAAGAGTTTTCAACAGTTTGTTGGAATAATTCTTAAAACTGCCGCATATAACCACCCTTTTTTAAAAATATGCATCCATCTGGCTCATAGCTGACAATCGGACCAAGAGGAGGGTGTCCCACCATGAGAGGAAGCAGCAGGATTTTTCTATCTTCAAACTTGATGAAAATGAGCTACAGGTGAAGATTTCTCCCCAGCTGCTGCTTGCAACACACCGCTACTTGGCTACAGGTGATATGAGCTGGGTTAACACCACACTAAAAGATAAGAAAAAAATGTGCAAAACCATGTCTTTGCTTCTTGTTTTCATGCATGTCTGTTTGTCTGAAACTGTTTTTGTAGAAGTGGAGCCTTTCAGGTTGTGTCACCTGTCAGAAAAGATCCTGCTGCGCCTCATCAAACATCCAAGTGTCGTGCAGGAGCTCAAGTTTGACTCCAAGAACAAACATGCTCCTCAACACTATCTTTATCAGAGAAACAAACCCGTTGACTACTTCATCCTCATTCTGCAGGTCAATTTCAGTTCTCTGCATTTTGATGATGATAATGAATAGAACAAGTCTGTTCCCTTCCATTACTAATAAAAGGGCTACTGATTTAGCTTAATCCATATAAGTGTGTTCTTAATGCAGGGCCGGGTGGAGGTGGAAATAGGGAAGGAAGCTCTTCGGTTTGAAAATGGAGCCTTTTCCTACTATGGCATGCCAGCACTCATCCCACCTCCGTCAAATGGTAAAAATCAACGCGTTCCAGTGAAGTTGGTATAAAAGTAATAATAATGGCAGCATAAAGACTGGCTTTTCACAGCAACAGTAGTGTAGGACATTACTGCTGTCTTAATGCCACTCGGTGTCTGTCAGGATGCAGGAGCTGTGGCAGAAGCCGTGGGAAGAAAGTAATTAAATGAAGCTTTTTTTCAGAGAATCTCAGTGGAGGGCCTGACCTGCACAAGATTATGTGAAATCCAGCTAAGACTGCAGAGCAAGCAGAAATCCTACCATACAGGCTTTCGCTCTCTGATCTCTTCAGGAGGTTTCCAGGCTCATTTTAAACATCTGATCTTCAAGTTGAGCCTAAATCCATTTGTAGCCTCCCATTAAATATTAAAAAAGGTTGTATTTTAGCAGACTCTATGTTTTAAACCTTACACTGACACAGATAGTGATAAAATCTGTGGCTTCTCTGGTATTTCTCTTCTTTTTGACTCATTAGATTCTTTGGAATAGACTTGACAAATGTTACTGAGCTGCACTGAGGTGATAATAACAATTTAGCTGTTCATTAAATGACCTTTTTTTTACACAACAGCTCATGATGGTTTTTTTAAAGACAGATATTTGAACTCGCGAGAGATAGGACTGTAAAAATAATCGCATAGAACTGACACAAGTATTTTCAGTAAAACTTGGAATGTAGACATGGTTA
>JAUZNJ010038496.1:0-11070 GCA_034780135.1 Jordanella pulchra
GGGCTCAAATGGTGAAAGAGTGGTTCAGGGAGCATGAGACATCTTTTCACACATGGATTGGCCTCCACAGAGTCCAGACCTTAACCCCATCATCAATACAAGATCTTGGTGAAAAATTAATGCAACACTGGATGGAAGTAACTATTGTGACACTGCAGAAGCTTATTGAAACAAAGCCACAGTGAATGCGGCTGTAATCAAAGCTAAAGGCGGTCCAGTTAAATATTCGTGTGACCATTTTTTGGTGGCGACTTTTTTTTTGGCCAGGCAGGGTATCTGGAAATGCAAGAAAGTTGAACTATTCTGGAGGGAGATTAAACAAGCTCTAGAGACTATACTGGGTATAAAACTAGTTTCTGACCCCAAACTGTTCATTTTAGGTTTATATGCTAACAGACATCATATGTCCTGAAAGACTATTACTGCCTTGGATTTATGTTTACTACTGGCAAAAGAGTCATAGCACTCTCATGGAAGAGTACCAGTAAACCAAAATTATTAAATGGATTAATGAAATATCCACAACATTACCAATGGAAAAGATTACTTTCATTTTAAAAGGGAAACTATCACTTTTTCAAAACGTTTGGGGTCATTTTATGGAATATATAGAAAACATGGATGTTGGGGATGAGTTACAGTTGCAGTTGGTCCCCTGTAGTGTCCTCAGATATACTCAACTATTTTGAATTATATATTTGAGTTTGTTTTTTCTGAACCACGTATGGGCAAATTTCTGGAACATTGAGAAACCGTTATTATTGTAATTGTTGTTTCTTCTCAGGGGGGTTTAGGGTTGGGGGCATATTTTTCGGGGGGGTCTTTCTTTCTTTTTCTTTTCCTCATATACTGTGTATGCAATAAGTGCTGCTCTAAAATATTCCAGAACGACCGGGCTTACAAGGAAAGACAAGTTGAATGTTTGACAATAATTTAATTATTCTGGATTTTTCCTTTGATGTAAGAGCACACTTATCTCCTGACTATTATTGAAAACATTGTTGAAAAACCAATAAAGATAACGGGGAAAAAAAGTTTTCCTTTGTCTCTCTTTTCAGCATCAAGATACTGGCAGTTCAGGACCTGCTGGAGCGGGAGGTTCTGGATAAGGTAAGGAAAGACCCGGTCGGATCGTTCCAGCAAGGGTTACTTGGTGTGGATGTACAGTAATTGGGTTAGCTCTGTAACATTCTTTACTGAGGTGATGATCACCATGAAGGTCAGAGTCCTAACTCCTCATCATGCCTCCTGGCTCCTTCTTCTTTCCTGGGGTCAACAGTAAATCTCTATCCAGGGCAGGAAAGGAGCTGAATCCAGACAGCCTTCAGCTTTGAGGATGTCATTATTTGATGGAAACACACATGGATGATGCTGGTTAGAATACAGACCACAGCCTGCAGGAAAAGAACTAGAAAGTTCTCCAGATGTAGCTAATCTATGGAGCTATCTGTTCTAAAACCCAAAAATTACATTTCAAAACATTTTGAAGCCCTGTCATCTAGCTCCATCCATGTTCTCCTCTTCCTGTCGTCAGCTTAACTGTCTCTACCTGAAGACATTTTCCAGGATTAATAAAAGTGATGTAGTGTCTGAGGCTGGAGGCTGGAGAGTCTCATCATCCTCTCTTCTTCCTCAGTAAGAAGGACGTTTGTTTCTGCCTGCATAAAATGTAAAGCTCTTAAAAGGCCCATTTTAGCAGAACCACGTGTCGTACTAAGCCCGCACCATCGTCCTGGCTGCTCTCTGTAACCTTGGCTGAGAAATTAGAGTAAGTAGGTCAGCAGCGGAGGGTGTGGAGCCTGAAAGGGAGGCAGAGCATGACGTGATTCCTCTGGACCAGCTTTAGCCCACATTACAGCCCTTTATCTCATCATTGAGCTAAAAGGAGTTTCTGCACCACACTTTGGTACAGAAATTATGTCAGGAATCACAAGAACCACAGAAAAACCAGGTGGATCCTTAATAAAATCCCACTGCAGACTGTTTCTGGTGTATGGAGGTGAAGTCTGAGGTAACTTTACCATAGATATACTCAATACAAAAAAAATAGCATTTGGTATAATACATTTAGGTACAGCTGATAATTCTATGAAGAAAAGTTGGATTTCTTTCCCTGTTATTTCAGGAACCGATGATCTAACCAAATCTTTTACCTCGACCACCTGCTTGTCAGCGCATCTGTTCCACATCACCTCTTTGGTCTCCTCTGGATTTAGGGAGGGATTATTTTCCGGGCACCAGGAGGACATGTGAGCTGCCATGATACTGTTAGCACAGACAGCATTGGGGAAGAGAGCTCAGCACACCACCTTGGGTTGTCCCAGTGGTGACTTGATGTTCTGGTACCAATATAACCCAGTGACAGGGAGAGGATGTTGGTCAGCAGGTGATAAAACAACCTAGATTTAGATATATAGTCTAAGTTTGTCTGGGTTTTATTTTCTTCAGTGGGATGCTTTTTCTTGTTGGTTTTGCCACTAAAGAAAATAGAATAGAATAGAATAGAATAGAATAGAATAGAATAGAATAGAGAAATCAAGGCATTTTTGTATCGAAGCATTAAAAAGGGTCCACGTGGTTTCTTCTAAACTTTGTTTGGAGTGAACTAAATAGAGTAAAAAGGGAGAATCTTTTCTGAAGTGTGCACATCTATGTCTGTTCAGCATCTGAATCCCTTCAACCCAGTTGGAACTGGTCGAAGCTAACTGAACTAACCCAACTGGATGAAGTTAGCTGTGTGAAGCTAACTGGACAAGGATAACTTCATGAAGTTAAATGGACAAAGCTAACTGAAGGAAGCTAACTGGGTGAGCTAACTGGGCCAAGCTAACTTCATGAAGGTAACTAGATGAAGCTAGCCGGACCAAACTAACTGGACTTCAACCCTGAAGCTCTGCTGGCTGTTGGTCACACAGAGACTGTGTGGGCCTGATTTACATTTTTTTCTCTGTTTGTCTGTTCAGTAAACTTCTTCCTGAGGTTGGTAGCCTTCCACATTATTACACACTGGAAAATAGGCGGTAGCATTGGTACCAGCAGCGTGATTAATGCAGTTACCTAAAACACACAAATGACTCAGTTTGTGTTGCATAAAATCCAGCCTCTCTGGTCTCGGGCCATGATGGCTCCTCTGATTGTCCACTGAACTCTGTAGAGCTAACGGTGATTAAGCAACAACAGAACCATTAAATTGGAACAACAACCTCCTTAGATTGTTGAACCAAATTCAGTCTGTAGGATCCAAACTCTGAAGCAAAACTGTGTTATTTTCCTTTATCTGAGCGTTGGAATGCATTTGTCATGAGAGTAAGTTCTAAAGTCCATCAGAGGGAAGCACCGATATCTTAGTTAACCTTTAGTTCTAAGTGTCAACAGAAGCACTTAAAGATCTACATGTTGGAGATCTACATTATTAACTGTAACTGAACCCCAAATCAACTTTCTGTTGCTGATAAACTAGCTCCAAGGGTTAGTTTTCATGGGAAATTGTTTATTTCTGCAATATTTGTCAAAAGCGTCTCAGTACTTCCCCTTTTAGAGTGGAATGGGACCATTGCAGCTTAAGTTTACATCATCACAGCCGAGTCTCAGGCAGACGTATGCCTCAATAAGTCTAAGCTAGTCTAGGCTAGCTGCCAGTGACCATGCACCCACTCATTCCCCCAATTAGCCTTGCCTATCAGGGTCTCTGATTGGGTGGGGGGAATCTTTAAAGTCTAACGTATGGGGTTGAGTTAGACTGTAAAGATCCAAATGTTTCAACCAGCACATGTAATAAAGGCGGCTAGCTGATGGCTAATGCAGCCTCTTTACTTCCTGAATTATTTGATGGATTCTCGGCCTCAGTTAGTGTTTCACATTAAGCTAGCAGAGAAAATCCATCTGTGCTTCAGTTCTGACCTGTACCCAGCCCAGTCCAGGTCTGACAGCACCTAGAAAGGGATAACCGGGCTTTCTGCCAGCTGGTCATGTGCTGTGTTTGCACTTTACATCTCTCAGGGTAGATTATGAGGCTGTTCTGTGTTTTGACCAAATAATCCCTGGAAGCCGTTCACCTCTGTGACCTAGACAGGCTCCATGGGCCCTGGAGACGAGGCCGGGGGACAGTACTGTCTGGCCCAGTGTCTGGGGACAGTCCAGTCTGGTCCACTCCTAGGCTTTCTCCTCCCAGTCTGATGGCTCAGAAGTTGTAGGGTTCTCCTAACTGGGTCGAAGCTCAGACACAACCCACGTTACACCTCTTAGATGATTCTGGTTCTGTTTGCTTCGGGATTGACAGGGTAAACCCGATCTGAATGAAACTACAAATATTTAAGGAGGAAAAGAACAAGTCGTTTTCATTTGGTAAATTAGTTTAAAGTTCCAACTTTAGAGTCAGCAGGATCAAACCCGACCCAGAGGTCCAGTATGAGAGCCTGGACCAGAATAGCTAAAGGAACACCATGATCTCATTAGGTTCTGGTACTGGAACAAATGGATGAAGGTCCTAGAGGTTTTCAACACGATGAATAAATGAATTAGAACAATCATTATGGCCACTGGCTGATGGTCAATGTGGTACCAAAAATTAGCAATAGATCCTTTATGTTCTGAAGGCCTTGAGGTCTGCTTACATGGACCAGACCGCCCCTCCTGGTTCTTCTTAATCCATCCCTGACCCGGTTATGTTCCAATTTAGATGGAATGAGGCACTGGTCCAGTTGGATCAGCCTTCACTCTGCCAGCTGATGACGGTGTGGGAGCCGACCTCTGACCTCTGGTGTGTTTGTTCCCCTCTACTGCGATGGAGGAACAGCTACCTGCTCTACAGGATGTAGCTCTGTTGATTAGGAGACGTCGGCGTCTGGAGCTTCCTCTTCCTCGCTGTGTTTGGTCTCAGGCTGTGTGGATGAACTCCAGTAACCTCAGTCAGGCTACTGGAGTTCACTGAACTCTTCTTTGTTTCTCAGGGGCTGTTTCCTGGAGCCGCTAGTCTGCCCTCTAGTGGTGGAAGAAGGACAGAACTAGAATCTGTAGGCTTATCAACCCTGATGCTTAGAAGGACTAGATTATTTCACACAACTGCTCCGACAGATCCTTTCCTGCCTGTCTGCTCAGATCCATGGCAGAACCTATACCAGGCCACAAGAGCACGGGTCTCTAGCCTAAATAGAAGCACATTTATGGAATGAAGATTGTCCCATTATTGTTGCAATGACATCCTGAAAACAAAGGTTTTCCTAGTAACTTTGCTATTTCATTAGATTTGACTTTTTTTTTTTGTTTTGTTTTGAAAATACTTTATTTCACTTATTTTATTAATATTTTCATATTTCCTATTTCACATTTCTTTTTGTTAGAGTTTTTTAAATCGCAGTCCTTTCCAAACTGGGTTTACAGATCGCATTCACCTGAGATGCTCCTGACCTCCATGCGGTCCAGGAGGAGCACATCTTTACACGATCTGTAAAACACACAATTCATAAACCCCCATCTGAAAAAGAGAATTTGAAAAGATTAAACTGAGAAAACAGCTGAGTTCTATCTTTTGTTTAATAGATTTTCATTCACAAATTCTGTTCTCTGCATCAACAATGGAACAAAAGGTCCCTTCATACATGTTTGCTGTGTCCAGCAGCAGAGTATGAAGGTAAAATCAGCCCTGGAGCCATTTTCAGCTCACAGTCACTCCACTGTCCAGAGAAACCCCCACATCAGTTCGGGTCGCCATAGTGAGACACTGCCTCAGAAGCAGCTGAAATAGACAGACATTATTCTAAACACTATTGGAGAAAAACAAACAAACAGCATCTTTAAAAATGTAGAGATAAAACAGTTTAATACATGTAGCCTGTAGTGTCCAGGGTCTGCCTGCAGGGGGCGACTGCCTTCACTGGTTCAGGAGCGAAGATTTTCCTGACAAGGTTTGTCTGGGATTTAATGTTCCTGAATTATTTCCTGATTATAGGAGGGACCTGAGGCCCTCTTCTGGACTCCTGCAGCATAAACTGAGTCCCGGTTTGAGAAGAAGGAGCTTCTCCCTAATATTTACAACCTGATCTGTTGGGTTTTGATTAAAACAGAAAATCAAACGTTTCATTTTACAAACATGTTTAACATTTATCTGATTTAAACAGATGGTTTACAGCAGATTGAAAACAAGTTGAATGAGGTTCAGGCAGCTGAGCGGGAGGGAAACATCGGACAGCTTCACTGATCCGTGATTCAGCTCCTGGAGGAGCCGTCAGCGGCTCACATGCTGAAGATAAGTGGTTCTGAAGCCATGATACCCTCTGAAGTTTAGTCTCTGGTGTCAACATGCTGGGAGTTTCTGACGACTCTGACTAGACACATTCAACAATAGGAGGGGCAGAGGAGGCAATAGAAATGACCAGGCACTGCTGCAACATGTGGGGGAGGGGGGAGCCATACTACCCCTGGGATCCCTGTAGAACAGCAAGGGTTCTCTAAAGTTGGACAATGGTTTGGTACCAAGCCTTCATCGGTTCCGTTGCTTTAAATGTGACCCGGCTAGTGGGTCGGTTCTGATCCGTCTCCTCCTTTGGTTCCAGTTCTGTGTGGAGTTGAACCAGGGGACTCTGGCCAGCGTCCGGAACTGGAAATGGACCCGAGGCGTGTGGAAAAGCGTTGTGTCTGAGAGGCCCACCAGACACTCCAGCAAGGTAGGGTCGGCCCGGTTCTACATCCACAGCAGGCAGAACCTCTGCTTTGGAAGACACAACTGGGTTGGCGTAATGCCGCTGAACTCGACATGAGCGGGGATGTTGTCATGGTAACCATAACCTGATCCAGCCGGTCCAGTCCAGAGCCTCAGGTCTGGTTCTGGGACTGAACGGCAGTCAGCCTGGTTTCACCCTGCGATTTTTTTCTGGTTCTGACCCATTTTGGTACCATCCCTGTTTCAGTGTTCTGGGCTCAGATCTCAGTAGAACCTGGAAAAGTTCTGATCCATTAAAACTGATTGATGGTAAAGCAGCGGCACCGCAACCTGACCCAGTTTGGCCTCAGAACATCATGTTTCCTGCTCTCATGTTCTGGCCTCTGCCTCAGAACCAGGTCCGGTCTGACTCCTAGTTCTCTGTCTCAGGGTTGGACCTTCTCCGGGTTCCTGTGGGACAGTTCGTCTGGGATCGAACTGAAAGATGCTGTGGTTCTGGACGGCACGGTTGTCAACGGCAACGAAAACCAGCTGCAGCTGTACCGGGCCCATTTCTCAGTAAGTCGATCCGGTTTCAGGATTGACCCGAAGCTAAAGGTCAGCTGGTTCTGTAGAACTGGTTCTTCATTCAGAACCAGTTCTACAGATCTAAGAACATCAAAGCTTTTGGGTTTTCTCTGATCTTAAGACCTCAGAACAATAGCTGGAGCATATTTGGACCGGGTCCAAATGGTCCAGAACCTCCAAGGCTGCAGGAAGATAAACCAGAGGATCAGTGGTTTGAAATATTCCAGCAGTCAGAACCAGTAAACCGGGTCCAGTAGCAGAGACTGACGGGTCGCTCCTTCCAGGTCGGTTCTGTGGAGCTGGCGCTGGTAAACGTCCACTTGCAGAAATCAACGTCAGCAGGCAAATCCAGCAGCAAAGAACTGGGTCAGCAACTCAGTTCCAGCATCCAGGAAATGCTCAAAGGTCAGCCCGCCGAGCCACATGTTCCCAGAACTGGATTGGCACCGTTCAGACCGCTGACGGTTCTGTTGTCTCTTCCTGTGCAGGTGAGAAGGAGCTGGTGGTTCTGGGGGACTTCGGTGGTCCTCCTCAGAGCTCCGAACTGGACATCCTGAGGAGGGAGAAGCTGCTGGCGCTGGTTCCGTCGGGTCGGTTCACCAACATCAGCACCCACTGCCCGCAGGGCTCCCAGTGTCTGGACAACATCTGGATCAGCCGCTCCCTGAAGAAGATCTACTCAGGTCAAAACCGGACCAGAACCTCCTCCGTTCGTTTGTTATTCATCCATCATGTTGTCTCCTTGTTGCTATGACTACAGGATACCATGAACCATGTGCTTCCTCAGATCAGTTTTCCACTCATTCAGTGTTTTACTGCCACCCAGTGGTGGCATGAGTGAATTAACAACAACTACTGCTGGGGTCAGAAATGTAAGGACATCAACATCCTGATGAGTTCTGGGTCCTGTTAGGTGATGCGGTCCAGAACCAAACATGGTTCTGTTTCTATTGATAAGCTACGAGCTGAGTTATTTTAGCTGATGAATCAAACAGACTGAATATTTGTTTATACTGAGACCAGAGAAAACAAATTGGTAACATCTATTATTGATGGAAACGGAGAAAGATAAACAACATCCGGTTGAAGAAGCAGCTGATATTGGTACCGGGTTGACCGACGGAGAAATAATTGGTACCAGCCCATCTGTAGTTTTTTTGTTATATTTTTTAACTCCTTTATGAGCAAGGGATTAAATACATCAGACACTGATGAACTTTAAAGACCTTCAGAACCAGAAAAAAAGAGGAAATGGGAGCTGTCCCACTGATGTCATCCCCTCTCCTCCTCTCACAGGTCACTGCATGGTGCTGCGGGAGGGCCTGACCAATCCCTGGATCCCTGATAACTGGTCGTGGGGGGGCGTGGCCTCGGACCACTGCCCGGTGGTGGCCGAGTTCTACGCCGACCCGTCCTCCAAGAAGCTGAGCAGACCGGCTGTGGAGGTGGTGGACAGAGGGGACGGGACACCCAAACATGAGCGGTGATGGAGGAGAGATGATGTCAGCGTGTATCCTGGTGGTGCAGAGTTTCCTGATGAATGTGAAGAAGTCAATGATCTGTTGTAGAAACTAAAACCTCGTTAAGCCATAAAATTTATCTGCTGTAAACAAACAAAGAACTGTAAGAGGAGATGTGCCAAAAAATTTTCTATGTGTAAATAAATTAAAGAGAAATAATTCTTAGATCTTTACGAAGAAGCTGCTCTCCTCAGTGTCTTCCTGTCCGTCTGAATGTTGCTCAAGAATCATCCTCCTCGACAAAGAGCTCGGCTGCTCTTAGGTGATCACAGATGTTCAGGCAAAGACCAGGAGCTCCAGGTTAACCTGCTACGGCAACGCACTAGTGCTGTAGTCAAGACTACACCAACCGAGACCAAGGATTGCTGAGACAAGGCCAAGACCTTTAGAGGCCGAGACAAAATAAGGTCATGTCCTCGGTACTCCTTGGTCTTGGTTGGTGATGTCTTGACTACAACACGCTCAGCTTCTCTGAGGGCCCACTTTCATCTCAGCCTAGCAACAGCTTTTATTTGAAATGTCCCTCTAAAGCTTCACCAGAGGATGCAGAGCTGTTGCTCGTGTTTTATTGCAAATTGATCCTGAAGGACCCTTAACCCCTTAAGCCCAGAGGGTTTTAGGAGCAATTTCCGCCTGAAATTACATCTGTGAATTAAAGCAAGTACAGCTCCCAAACTACTGTATAAATTGGAAATACAAATGTTTGTATTTGTATGACAGAAAGGTATTAAGGAATATTTTTTTGGTGTAACCACTCTTGCAAATGTCACCAGGTCTGATTTATAGGTGATTAAACAAAGAAAAAAATGACTTTTTTTTTTTACCCTTGCCTGATTTTTTTCCAAAATAAACACTGCAAAATTCCATGAAACCCCATTTGAAACTCTGGATGAGGCCTTAGACTTTGTAGAACCACATCTTTACTATAACTTCAGCAAGTTTGGACTGAATAAGTTAAAGCATGTTCCACAAAGGTTTTAGTGGGTAGTGTGCTAGGCGGAAATAAGATTTCGGCACAGTGCCAAATGCAGTTTTACCCTCATGAAAGTCTGTCTTGATAAATGTGTAGAAAAAACGTTAGAGAAATAGCGAGACGAGAGGGGATCCACGCGGAGCGAACTGCAAGGCAGCAGCGCGTAAAGTGAACAGTATACAATGCAGCAGCGCTGGCAGTTTTTACGCACAACATACTTCTGTAACGCATTCCGATTATATCTCACAAGAACCCCCGACCCATCACTGGCAAGGTCCGAGCCTCTAGTTTTGATTGAGGCCATTAGGGGGTGTGACCAAAAACCCGCGGCGTGCTGTTGCATAACTTCGGCAGAGTCCGAATGTCAGACAAAATGTAAAATCTAAATTGATTTTTTTAAATAGCTGTAAAACAGAAAATATTTGTGCAAAAATAATTTTCAAACATGTTTTAGAAAATTTAAATCCCATTCTTGAAAGCCATGTGGATGAAAAAAACATGATTTATTTTTGGCCAAATCTATAAATAGTTAAACACATGCAGGTGATTTTTTGGCCCAGTACCGGTCCGGCTTGGCTTATTAAGTCGCTGGCTTTCAGAAACCCTGACCCATTGGAAACAGAGCTGCGTGTTCAATGATCCAGCATCCCTCCACTTAAGTATGAGAGCGGCAGGAATTGGAGCCTAAAGTCAGGATTTAATGCTGCTTCTTCCAGAATAATTCAACCAGTTCACCTTCTGCTCACCACCCCATTCAGAACTCTGGTTCTGGTCTGTGTGAATTGAGCTAAAATCATAGTCAGACAGATAATTCTGCACATATATGGAATAAATTCACCGCAAGTACAGGTTCCGTTCAAAATATCAAGCTTCCCTTGATGTGCCCCACAATTTTATGTATCTACAGACCCCCTAATTATGACAATGAAACTGAAACCCCTGGTTTTAGACCACAATAACTTATTAGTATGGTGTAGGGCCTCCTTTTGCGACCAATACAGCGTCAGTTTGTCTTGGAAACGACATATACAAGTCCTGCACAGTGGTCAGAGGGATTTTAAGTCATTCTTTTTGCAGGATAGTGGCCAGGTCACGATGTGATGCTGGTGGAGGAAAATGTTTCCTGACTCGCTCCTCTAAAACAGGCCCAGCTGTGTATATTGACCCTGTGGATCCCGACTGACAGTTTTGGTGGCAACAGGAGAGTTGAGGTGCACATTTAATTCTGCTGTGATTTGGGCAGCCATGGTTTGATGTTTTTTGGGATACAATCCGGGTTAGCACCCGAACATCCCTTTCAGACAGCTTCCTCTGCGTCCACAGTTAATCCTGTTGGATGTGGTTCGTCCTTC
>JAUZNJ010038497.1:0-11070 GCA_034780135.1 Jordanella pulchra
GTAAGGGACAACTTTGCAGGGCTTGAACCAGATTTAAGTATGCTCTACGTGCTTTGCCCAACAACCATAGCAGATGGCATGAAACTTGATGTCTACAATTTTTCCTTCTCGTTTTGAACTGTTGCTGCAGAGTTTATAAAGTGAGTGAGCTCTGCCTTTCTTTCCACAACAGCTGCAGAAACAAGGCCCAGCATATAGGTACCACCTACATCTGGTGCGTCATTCCCCCACAAGAATACAGCAAGCCGCCCTCTAAGCCACTAATCAATAGCAAAAACTATTAATGAGGGTTGACCATCGTAATCCACTCATCTTGATGGATTTAAATAGAGGTAACAGGTACGTATGGTGAAATAGGGAAAGTTTTTCATTTCAGATGTGCATGAAAATTAGTCCGCGTTAAACACTGACTTTTTTGTTTATTTTATATGCTCTGTAATCACTAGGTTATGTGCTGGTAGTATTCTTGTATACGTTCATGCTACTATTAATTGTTGATTAATTGGTTTGTTAATTGAAAAGTACAAGAACCCATCTGCATTGTCTCTTTAAAGTGCCTTGAGATCATATGTGTTGTGCATTGGTGCTTTATAGTTAAACTGAATTGAAATTTAATTAATGATGCTTTTGTGAAGCTTTGAAGATAAAGAAGTTATATGCTTATTATATACTGATTAACTCAGGAATGCTTTCGGACACATCCACCCGTCCATTGTGTGCGTCCCCTGGTGTTAATGAAGCTTCCCTCTCCCATTTAAGGCATTACTTTTCAAGTATACTCAAATATTTTCAGGAATACTCAAATATTATGTAGAATCAGTTATGTCAATCGTATTGTATCTAATTGGGCAATTCATGCTTTAAAGTATTGATTTATTCTTTCCTAAGTCCTTTATTTATTTAAATTTGCATTCCAAATGGGTTTAAATTGTTTCCCACGAATTTCCCAGGATAGACTTTAGTTTCCAAACATCAAAACCAAACTGAACTTTGACACTAATACATAATTTTATTGGCAGTGTTTTTTAAAGCCATTTTCATTTCTTCCTTTTCCTTAATGTTCCTTTTAATACCAAGGAAATCCAAATAGAACCCTCTTTAATTTCATGTTTTCAGCATTTCAGCTTTAGTTTAGAATATTAAACTAAATAATTTTATCAGGTAAGTAAGATGATATCTACGAAGCATAATATGTTCACAAAACATCATTTGAATTTCTGCTCATATCATCTGTTCCTCCTTCTGTGAGCTATTCATTAGTTCCACTGTTTCCATGTATATGCACAATTCTTCATTTTGGAGCCATCCACTAGTTTTATTATCTTAAATAACACAGTAACTCAACCATTGTTAATTACAAAACAGATGGCTGCACATAATCCTTTTTTTTTTTTTTTTTTTTACAAGCGGACCACTTCCACTCACTGGTGGCCAGGAAATGGCCGTATGACCTTCACAAAGATGCCACTAAATGAGACAATGAACACTGTATTAATCCAAATGGTTGGCTGAGCTGTGACCACTGCTGGCCGTGGGCCATCAGCAGAGTCTTTATGAAGTGCTGTTTTAAATCCCACAGTACCATGAAAGTAAAGGGCAGAGCGTGGAGAATGGAAAAACTGTTTGAGTGAGACTTGGGCCAGAAAATAGCCCATGATAGTCAGATAGTAATGGCAGTTTGATGGAGTCCATACTGATTCTTTCCAGAGATTCATAGTAGCTCAGATGTATGATTACAATTACCTATATATAAAAAATGTTTTACCTTTGAGTGTTAATTTAAAGTCATCGGGTACTGTTTTCTTACCAACATATAATTAATCAATAATTGTTTATGACGTAAATACTGTTTAAGGCTCTGTTATGTTTTCAGTGATAATTAATTAATTTAGTAATAAAACACATACTGGTTTTTCTGTCAAAATTTTTTAACATGTCTTTTGTTAATTTAAAGAAAAAGAAAACATATGAGCTACAAATGTTTCTGATAAAAAGTTAAAGAGAAATGTAAATATTTTAAATGTTTTTACAAATTTTTCTGTCCTATTAATATTAAAGTATTTGTATATTGAGACACAGCTCCAAACTCTGGCTTTAAAAAAAATAATTGATTTGGTGTTCACACAGTTTAATTTTCAATTTAACCTTAAAAAAAACAAAAATGTGTATTTGAGTATCTTGTTTTTAAATATATCTTCTATGGGTAAAATTGTGTAAATAGCAGGTCAAATTTCTTATCATCAATAATAATAAATCGGTCTTACACTTTTTGCCTAAGTCATTTATCTTTTTGGCAAAAATGAATATTTTGGAGCATATCTTTGTATGCATTTTTAAGTTTAGTTATGCATTATGCTGAGGTGATAATTCTTTCAAAAGAGGAATTTAGAGAGGTACTCTATTTATGGAGTTAGTCAGAGCAAAACATTGTCAGTAGCTATGCTTGTGATGCAGAGATACAGCCAATAGTAGGACGGTGTCCAGACTGATGACCTTAGCAGTGAAAAAATTTGTTGCCAATAAACAGTGAGCACAGTTTTGACATCCTTTTGCTTTGATTTTCTGCCTTTGGTGTTTAATGTTGCCTCAGATGTGCAGCTTCTGCATCCAAATGAGATTACAAAAGGTTGGATGGGTAAAAGCTTTTATCAATAAGGTGTAAGAGTGTTACAATACATTTACTTCAAGAGGATTGGACAAGATTTTAATGCTGTTTTGTTTGTTTTAAAATTGTTTTTACAAATAGAATAAATATTTCACAAATGGTGTATATTTAAACTGTTATCTTTAGAAATTATTTAGTCCAGGTTTGATTTGCTTAAACACTGTAGTTTACTAGCAAGTCCTCATCTGTGAGGGCTATAACGTCGAAATCATGAATTGTACTTAAATAATAATTACACAATGTAGACTAATTCAATTCAGGTTTCAAGACTCTAGAAAGCTATAGATATTGAACAAGAAATGGTAAGCCTGAAATACAGTTGGAACTTCTGTCAGTAAGCCCCAGGGCAGCTGTGGCTACAATGTAGATTTCCACCATAAGTGTGTGCGTGAACGGGTGAAAGACTGAATGTAGTGTAAAGCGCTTTGGTCAAGTCTTCTGACTTGAAAAAGCGCTTTATGTAAGAACAGGCCATTTGCCATTTACCATGGCACAAAGAGCCTTCTTGAAGCTCTTCAGCAAAATGTATTAATTTAACCAAGCCTCATATAGCTTCAAACACTCATTATGTTGTTACCTATAAAATGTGGTTTGGGGAAGGCCATACATCCATGGTTGCAGCTCCAGACTTGGATACTCTCTGAATGGTGGTACAATGAGCGAGAAGATCAGAGACAGGCACACGAAGAAAGCAGGCAAGACCACCTAGGGGGACATGGACAAATTTCAAGTTAAAGCACCTCATTAAACTCTCCCTACGCTGCACCATCTAAAACCCTTTTGAATTAAAATGAGAAAGTCACTGAAATTCACTTCAACAAACGTTAAGGTGCAAAAATATTGTTTATAATAAACCCAAAGTGACTTAAAACTTATGGTGTCTTGTAAAAGAATTAACCTCTATGAAAGTTCTCAAACTTAAACAAGTATTAGTCAACACACATCTATTTTAATGGAAATTTAGACAACAGATTAACACAAAGTCATTAGATAAGTGTGGCATGAGAGAAAAAGTAACACACTGCTCGACTTTCCCCAAATGCAAACGTGTTACATGCGACATGCATTTAGCAGCAAATTATAATCTTAGGGAAAAAATCAGGTTCAATCAGTTGTCTTTAAAATAAGCACATAGAGTTAATCTGTGTTTCATTTACTCTCTCTACAAGTGTTTAATAAAATTAAAAAAAGACTAGGAGAACAAAAAAAAAGCCTCCAGATATTGATACAGATCCGTATTAACAAGTTCACAAGTTCCTAATCAAAAAGATATCATTAGTTTCTTTCCTTTCCTGTTGTTTTCTGGAAGAAAATGCAAAAGCGGCTCATCCAATTAACAACAACACAGGACCAGTACAACAAAGCTTACACATTAATATGCTCCCTGCCAACTTGTTTGGGGTCCTCTGCATGCTTTATGAGTTTGATTAAACACTTGCAACACACCCGCCGTCATCTGGCCACTCAGATATAATTAGATTCTCGCCATTTTCTCGTCTCTTGTTATTTAACACAGAGAAGCACACACAGAAGAACATTCTAGCCCTAACCTCATCTTCACATCCAATCTTCTTCATGTTATTCTCTTTTCATTATAGTATTATTACTGACAAAGGGGTCACATTAAAAAAAAGGAAAATATCTGCAATATTTTAATGATTTGTAGGTTAGTCTACATCAAAAAGGGGAGGTTCCGCAAGGGACTGATTAATAGCAGAGCAGAGGAATTGGAGCTCTAATTGCAAATCTTAAATGTTCTATAGGAAATTATGCACAGAAGAAAACCAAGGAAGGAGAAATAAGACTGAAAACTCCTAAGAAGAATAGGAATTCTGCTTCTTTTTGTTTCCCTTTATTCTACTGTACTTGCATCTGTCACCATAAAAGAAATCTGATAAACACACAGCTTGAACCTAAAAGCTCCAAATTTGTTAAAACTACAAGGTTTAACAAACCACATGAAAACATCTTAGATTGTACTATAGATGTGTCTTATACCAATGGTGAGTAGTGCCTTGATGACCTTGCAACAGTTGAAGCTCCTAAAACTTTTATGTAGTGCTCAGAACACTAAAGAGAGATTGAGTGAAGCTTTTAGTATTACAAAAATGTTAAGTACACACATTTATAATTTAACAATAGAAAGTAGACTGAATCTAAATGGCTTTATATCAATCAAGTTCCCATTTTATACCGAATAATTACCATTAAATTCCAACCTACTTCCAGCGGATATCAACACATTGCCAATTAAAGACTAAAGAAAGCAAGTCAAGATTCATCATGTGTTATTACAGTTACACGTTGAAATTCTTTTAAATAATAAAAATAAAGCAAAAGAAAAGGGAACAGGAGAGAGGAAATAGTCAGTCAGTTATCAAAACACTTTAATTATAACTGAAGCATTTTGGGGGGGATATCAAAAAAGAAAAGAAAACCTTTCATAATTTTCAGTTTTCATGTGTAACGTGTCATTTTCATGTAAAAAACAAAGTAGGAATTGGCAATTCTTTATTTGAAAGTTTTTTGTAAAAGATGTGACTCCACAGCCTTGTATTAATCAAGAGCAGCCATGGGCTTCTCACAGCAGCTGCCTGGCACGTAGAAAATTACAATAATTACTGACCACAAAACAGGGGAAGGCCATTAGTTTTTTTTGGTTTTGTTTTCAGGTAGCTTTTTCAGCTACTACTGTAATTACAAAAATCTGCATGAAAAGGCAAAATAAAGACAAGAATGTCTTCAGGAAGAACAAGTCTCATGTCCTTACCTTTAAATATGAAACTGAAGGAAAAAGCAACATTTTCTGATATAGATTTAACTGGCTCTTGGAGCTGTGGCCCTGTCCCTTGCATTACTAATGACACAGATTTCCATAGAAAAAATCTTTAGAGAATAATAGTACCTCACATAATAAAACTGTAGTAAATCTGGGTCACCTGAGACACCCTTTTGAATTTTAGACACATGTACTGTTGCTGGAGGGTCTGCTGGAGAAAAGATGCACAATATTACACCTTAAAAACTGGTCTTCAACTATAAAACATTACGGTGGTTCTGATATACTTTTTGAACTTGTTCTGGCACCGGTTAGATCAAAACTTTAATGGAGAAAATATGGATTAAATGAACCCCTTGATCATACTTTAATACATGTTTTTATCTTTTAAGAACATGTCTCAGTAAAACCTGGCAAAATCTCTGACAACAACACAGAGAAACGCACATGTGAAAAACCTAACGATTGGCAGCATTGTTGGTCCCTCTGAAATTCATGGGATGAACATTCCAAGCATAACTAGAAAATCTTCAGAAATTATAAAATGACCTGTGCACATCAGTTGTTTTAAGCAAAAATCGGAAGTTCAATGGTGACCGGAAAGGTAAATAAATACACAAGACAATCTAAAGCTCCACATAAACCTGCACTTCGCCAATACATAACCAGCTGTTGTCTTTTTATTCCAAATCCATTTCATTTACAAATGTAAACTAGCCAATTTGTGGTCATTTTTTAATACATCCCAATTGCAGCTTGTATTTATTTTAGTAGTTAAGATTAATTATGGTGAGAAATAATCTTAACAAACAGCAAAGGTATGAATTGACAAAGAGTGCTAGAAGACCAGAACATAACATGAATAAAATCAGTGTTTTGCAGTCAAAAACTTAACCTCCCAGCAGAAATGCATCTATCTGTTAACCCGAAAGAGAAAAAAGGAAGACCTTTGGCTAAAGAGAAATAGATGTGGCTTTGTACATAGACATCCACACACATACCTAACTATCCTGCTCTGCATACCCTCTACAGAGGGACGTCCAGAACTGACAGTGACTAATGGGGATTAGTCCCAGAGCAAATTACAAGAAGAGCCTATCAAAGGTGAAACACTGTTCTTTCTGTTCTGCATCTCAAACACAGGAGAGGGTATTATTTGCTGTTCTGTTTCGGTCCTGATTATTTTTACCACAAAGGCAGGGATCATAACTGATATCATTACTTGCTATATACAAGTACAACATTGTGAATAATGAATACAGACTGAGGGCAAAGGCAATTTTAGTCTTAACACGGTAAAAAAAAAACACACACATTTCAGCGCTTAGGGAATTGCTACTTATTGAAATTGATTTTGACTTGCTGAAACTAAAGATCTTTATTAGTTTGGACTTTTGAAATCATGTTTGTGAAGAAGAAAATAATACAGACATTCATTTAATGAGCTAACAGAAGCCTGTCATCTGTTTAATTGTTCCATTTTAATGCTTGGTTAATCAAAACACTTGATTGTTGAAAACAAATCACAAGTGTCATATTGGCAGTACTAGTTTTTTTTTCATAGTGGTCAGGTTAAAGTTATGATACGGTTGGAGCACTTATTTTAATCGCTGGAAATGTGCTTTTAAAGCTTCCCCGCTGTGTCTAGTGTTGTCCTTTTAATGGGCAAACAGAACGCTGAATGGTTTCCTGCCCCTAATATGGAGACTGAGAGTGTGTGTGAATAATGACGAAGACCCTCTCACCAGCACCAGTTAACCCTCACTTTTGTCTCCTTACTTTCTCCTTGTGCGACATGTGCCTCTGGGATATGAAGATGATTACTGCAAATGTTTTGCAGCGACACAGCATAACATCATTCTGAGGCGACACAGTTATTCCTTAATACTTTATGCACTGCTTTCATTGTAAATTTCTTTTTGAACAACTTAAATTTCCACAACTATTGACTCCATCAAGATGGATGTATTCCCTACAGAGTCTAAATTAACACTCTCCATCATTGGTGTCACTAAATGATTTTGGGAAGCCAACATGCATTTAACACAATCCTTCCTTGATCCTCTCGTGCAACTGCACAAGAATAACCCTTCAATTTATCAATATGACAAACTGAGGCCATTACCTGCGCAATGATTCCCTTGCGGCTCCTTCGGGCGTGGTGGAAGCGCTTGATGAAGAGTGCCAGAAACTGCCTTCTGATCAACTTCCAACCTGTGATGACCGTAGATCCTCTTCCATTCAGGCTGGCACTCCTCCTAACATCTGCCATTAAATTGTACGTACTGTTATTTATTTATATTGATATATCAACCAGGACCCTGTTTTTTTTAACCTAAAGGAGTCATAACCATTATTATACACTCCTTTTGAAATAGTTTCAAGTTCATGTTTAATCATTTCAGGAGAAAAAAAGAAATAAATAGAGCTCCTTTTCCATAACCTTCATTTTCACACAATGATGATTTAGCGTTAGCCACATTAGAAGTTTGTCATAACCTGTTTATCATTGTTTCCTGGTCTCCTATACAATAGGTATAAAAAAGTTATACATGCAGCAACATTTACCCACTGCCTGCAGGTGAGTCCAAGATTGTTGGAATCACCTCTTATTGTGGAATAGGGACAGGAGAGATGATAGCAAGAAGAGCAAATGTTAGCACCCTTCCTTCAATGACGTTAATTAATGAACAAGTCTTTAAAAACTTGTTTAACTTTTAAAAAAAAAAAACAAGCCACTTTCATAAGCTGTATTTTTCAGCAGGTATTAATTGAACCTCAACACTGACATGTGTTTTATAATGAATAAGTCATATTTTCAGGTTATGACTCCTTTAAGTAGAACAGTATGAATTTGTGTAAGTTTTGAAAATCTGAAGCTAATATCAAAATACTAAGATGATAAATGAGTTAGGACAAATACAGTACATACCTTCCACTTTATTTGAAAATGTATCCTTTAATTCTGCAAGAGAGCAGAAAATATCATCTTTCAACAATCAATTGTAAAAAAAAAAATACAGTTAAATCATTGTCACACTATGTAGAAGACCATCTCAACTAATACATTTCAGATGTATTTAACTTGTTATGATCGCACATTACAACAACTGAAGACTGTTTCTTAGAACAGTTTCTAGGGCAAGTTTGGTGATCTAAGTGATGTCCAGAAGACAATTATGGACACTCTCAATATGGAGAGAAGAACCAAAAATTGTGGCTACGCAAGCTGTAGTTTTACACCATGCTATATCAAAACATTTTTAAGGTATGTGAATTTGAGTGGAAGGAAAAAGGCTGGAAATAAATGTGCACAAGCAACAGTGATAGCTACTGCCTTCCAGCGAACATGAAGCAAAGTGTATCTGAGAGTTTAGAGAAGATTTACAAGGTGTGGACGACAGCTAGAGTCTGACCCTTAAAAGCCACCATATAAAGGCATGTGGACTACAACTGCTGCAACTATCTTAACTCTGCTAAGCAGAAAATGGCTGGACTGTTGCTCAGTGCTTCAAGTAACTGATGGAAAAATATCCTCATTCAATTCTTAAGTGCACTTACTATATTTTATATAGACAGTACTTTTTTTAAACTATTTTTATTCATGCGACATTTAAGGTTTCTGTGAAACAGAATTATCATGTCCATCAAGAGTAACCCACAGACCTCATGGCTGAAAAGGTTTGAATTATAATTCTGTTGAATGAACTTTAATAAAGCGTGAATTTAACTTTTTGGACTAAATCATTGAAATGAATAACAAGATGTGATTAACTTGTTTCAACATGTCTTTAATGTCATTAAAAGAAGGTCAGTTGCAAACATGACACTCATACCGTTGTGCTCTGATTTAGAGTGGACGCTGGCAACACTGTTCCTCTTTGATTCGCGAGAGCTTCTTTTCCAGTCTCTAACCAGTGGCTCCTTTGCTGCTGTGGGAATACAAATAAGATATGTTGTTTGGCCTGACCCAATTTAAGGATATAAATAACAATAAGAATGGCTCCCTATCTCGCAAGATGCCACATTATGCCAAGTAAAAGCACAAACTCAGGTATTTTTAAGGAAATGACACTTTTCCGATATTATATACATTATAAATCTAAAGAAATTTTAATAAACATGAAAAAATTAAATAACTTATTCTCTGAATTTATTCATAAACAAAGTACATATTATTTCCAACATTTAAGGCAATATAACTGAATCATCTTTGCTTCGAAAAGGGTTTCTTCTTATCCCCTAAACATTGCCCATAAATTTCTGGTTCTGCATATACCACTAAAGCACCTCTTCTCCAAAACAACAACCATCTTTACCAGTGACTTTACCCCAGTTAAATAATTTAATTTTTGCTTGTTTGTTTTTGTTTGTTTTATTTTGTTCTCGACCTTCTCTCAGATTTTATTGTAAAGAAAAAAGTGTTTATAGTGTTTGCCCTGAATGCTCAGAGAGCATCAAGGTTGGAGTGGAGTTGTCAGACCAGGTCGATCTACATAGCAACTAATCAAATATCCTAATGCTCACTGAATAAATCAAGCTCACTGGTCACAAGTTTTAGCAATTCCTTTCTCGGTAACAGTGTACCACATCTAAAGAGAGATTGAAACTCTTATTACTCACAAGAAGCACTGTTCTTTGTACCACCTGTATTGAATCACCAACTGGCACAGAGCACATGGTTTCGAATGGAACATGTGGTCAACCAGATCCACCATCTTGTACACCATTTGTTTGCTCTAGGGCCAGCATCTATCTTCTCGGATGAGAATAGCTTATGAAATCATGTCTCTAAAGTGTTTCTTCACCTTCACACATGCTAACATGCTCACACTTAGACAGTGGGGCTCTCTATAGAAAATCTGTATATTTTCACCAAAGATCTGCTAGAAGTTAGACGTTTATAAAGTTTAATATAACTGATAAAAATTGTTCTGTGTTCTGTTATCACAAATTAACTGTTAAGTGTTTTTATTGAGATGTGGTTTCTCGTGAAATTGTATTTTTTGATAGCTGCTGGTCAAAAAGCTTCTAAATTCAAAGCTTCATTAATGTACTCATGATATCTGCACAGATTAGTGGTACTGACATTATTATAACCCTTCTTTCCAGGTGGTTACATCCTCAGTAACATTTGCAGTCATTTTCTTACATAGAAGCTATAAAATAGATTTTTCAAATGGAAGAAAAAAGGGGGAAGTAGGAGAAATTGTGAAGGTTAGATATGCTAAAGTTTCTTGGGGATCAAAGTAAGCTTTAACAGTGTTTGTAGGCAACTGTGTAATACTCAAGTATCTGCTTTGCCTATTCAGAAATTGACGAAATGCCAAAAAGATGCATGTTTCTGCAGGTTTTCACTAATGAAATAAAGTGAAACAGATATAATTGAGGCAAGTGGTGTTTAACATCTCATGTCTGGTTTATTTTTAGCGTTTCATTATCACTAAACAAATTGTTTTTTTTTTCATTTATAATTATACATCATAACATGATAGTCTTTTTTGGACCTAAGTAGTGTTTGACAGTAAAACCTATAAAATCAATCAAATTCAATCAAATTTTATTTATATAGCACATTTCAGCATCAAGGCATTTCAAAGTGCTTTACATAATTAAAATAAAAACA
>JAUZNJ010038498.1:0-11069 GCA_034780135.1 Jordanella pulchra
TGAACTTGATGTTTCTGTCCACTGCGTTGATGTGGTCTGTGAAAGTGTTGATTTCATTGGTCTTTATTTTGACCCATATGTCATCCACGTATCTGAACCGATATGTTAACACTGAGGTCAGATCTTCTCACATGGATTTTCAAGAACATTCAGAATTATTTAGGCTAAAAGTTGATGCTGGGTTCTAACTGATTTCAACCTGATGCATTTATGTTGTTAAAAGTCAGAGCAGATACACAGAGGTTAGACAAGTCCTTTCTTTTTGTAAGGATATTTCTTTGTTTGGTGCATTTTCACTATCTCTTTATAAGTTGAGAAAATTGCTACAGGGTGAAAGAGGATCAAACCCGGACAATCTAAACAACTCAGTATTTTTTAGTAGGCTAAATTTAAAGTGTCATTTGCTTTTTCCTTTCCCCAGAGGTTTCACCAAGTTTTAAAGTTTTGATTTGTTTTGTAGCGCTGTTGCCTTTCAGCAAGAAGGTTCTGGGTTTCGATTCCCAGCCTGGCGTCTTTATGCATGGAGTTTGCATGTTCTCCCTGTGCATGCGTTGTTCTCTCCAGGTACTCCAGCTTCCTCCCACAGTGCAAAACATTGCCTACTGGAGATAGGCCCCGACCCCACCATGACCCTGACAGAATAAGCGGAGGAAGATTGATGGATCAGTGGTAAATTTAGTTGTCTTGCAGTTAGTAATTTGCTGGTTGTTTCTAGATTTACAGTTCTAAATGTCAGTGTACCTTTGGCAAGGTGCTTAAAACAAAGGTACCTTCAGAACTCTAAGCTAATTTACATGTGTGTGTGTATGTGTGTGTGTTTGTATGTGAAAGTTTGACCAGGAAACATCATTAAAACACCAGATTAAACAAGTAACCTTTACCTTTCTGTATAATTAGAAATATTCTGTCCAGGAGTGAAGCTGAAATACTTGTCCATACATTTTCTATTTCAAGGTTTTACTATCGTAAATGTTTACTAAGAGGAAAAGGCTGTTAAAAGCCTTCAGCGGATCCAAAATGATGCATCAAAAGTTCTTATGAAAATTAAAAAGAGAAATCATATTCCTGTTTTAACTTTTATTCCCTTCATTAAAATTCTTCTCACAAATACAACCCTTAATTATCAAGTACTGTCAAACATCAGAGATCTGATTATTCCACCTCTAATTTTTGCAGATATTTCATTATCTTATCTTTTTATGTGACAACACCAAAAACATGACAATTTGATAGAATGCAATGTTGTCAGTGTAGAGCTTTGATAAAGGTGTAAATTACCTGTTCCCTCAAAATACCACAATTAGCTTTTAATTTCTGCTGGCAGTGAAAGTGGGTATTTATTCCCCTAAGTAAACTGTCCAGATTGTGCCCAGTCAGACATTATTGTTGCCTGTTGTCATGTGACTTGTTACCTTTACAAGGTCACATGTGTAAACTGGATGCAGGTTTGTGCAAATGGGTGTTATTGCTTTCACATATTCACTCGCTGGTCAAGTTTGATGCGGCACCAAAGGGGAAGAGAGATTTTCTGGATTTTCAAGGCCACTGAGAGCCAGCAAGCCTGGGATGTTGAAATCCTCTACAGACATTAAACTAAACAACAAAAATAAAATGAAGTATAATTATGTGTTTAAAGGTACCAAAACATGACGGAACCAAATACATCGTTTGTCAATTCTGTTCTTTGTTAAACTACTCATCCCGCAGTTAATGGGTTTATTTTAGACATTGTTGTTTTCCAACCAATAATTTTGCTCATGAGACCATTCTGCTGTTATTTTGTAGGTAGGAAGCCAAATTATTTGAGGAACCTCAGACCTGTAGGAAGGTCATCATTTATCTTAAGCATACCTGCAGCATGGTGGCCATGCGGTCTCACAGCACAGCTTGTATAAAGAACAGGCCTTAGCGTTCTGAAGTTTAAGGGCACTCTACTAAGTCCATGTTCAGATTTTGTCTGCTGAAAACAGTTTTAGAAGTGCTGCAAGCATCGCTGCAGATAGAAGACTGCAAACAGTTTGCCGAAGACAAGCATACTTGGACATGAGTACTAAACCATGTATTTTGGTCTGATGAGACCAGGATAAACTGATTTCTCTCAGATGGTATCAAGTGTGTCTTGCCTGTAGTAAAACATGGTGGTATAATGGTCATGGTTGGCTATGAGGAGCTGCAGTTTATTTAGGAAACCATGAATAACCAAAAGCATGTCTCCAAAATTACCGCTGCCTTGCCAAAGACATTAAGAGTATAGATTCGATACTCCCCAAGCATGAAGGTGGAGGAGAACATGATCTCCTGTATCTACCAGGATCCACGAGCTTTACGTTGTTGAGTTCCAGTAGGAAACTGTGAAGCTCTAGTGAACTCCTAGCCAGTGCTGAAGATTACAGTGGCTGCTGCTCACACAAAATATTGACACTTTAGGAACAGCATTGATATTCTTACCTAAAGATGGAGTTCCTTTTGTTGCATACCTTTTGAATATTATCTCCTTATGTTATTTAGGGGGACAGCAAATATGCATTTAGTTCAAGCCTACAAAGACAACTTAAAAGGAATAAGTCCTATTTCTTCAATATAATATCTCATGAACAGGGGGAGATTTTCAGTCCAGGCAAGACGTTTCTCCTCGGCTCTACCTTGGTCCTACTGCGGCTGTACCTTTATCATACCTCTTCCAAAATGGTAAGGTTATCCTGAGCTATCTCTATAGTTATGCTGCTATAGGCTTAGACTGCTGGAAGACATAGGAAACACTTTTCATCATTCTTCAGTATATGTCTCTTTTCCCATTCTGTCGTATTTATTAATTCAACCTCTAACTTTCTCTCTAACTTTTCTGCTCTCTGAATGGAAATATCAGCTGTGCTGCTACCATCAATACCTTGGTTTATAGATGTTGGAGCTTTGTCTGTTTTTCAAGGTTTTCCTGTTTCTCTTACTGGGACTAACTGGATGTGCTCTCTTTCATCCTCTGGCACAGGAGCTGGCTCAGAGCTGGTCTGCCTGGGTGTGTCTTTCCTGGACGGGGCCGCATGTGGAGCTAGCTAACAGTTAGCTTTTATATTTCTGCTTCTTTTGGTATGTCTGCTTCTCTCTTCTTGAACCCCAGTCTTCCTCAGCAGATGGCCGCTCACACTGATCCCGATTCTGGTTCTGCTGAAGGTTTCTTCCTGTTTAAAGAGAGTTTTCCTCTCCACTTCCACTACATGCATGCTTTGCCAAGGTTCTGTACGTCACCTCTGCTCTGATGATCTAATCATCTCCACCTGCCTTCACTGCTTCACTCTCATCAGCTGCACCTGTGTATCTGCCTTTATTAACCCGCTCTAGCTCTATGACCAAAGCCAGATTATTTGTTCCAGCCCTTTGGTGAGACAAATGCAGCCATCCCTTTTCCTGCTTGTCAAATATTTGCTTGCCTCCTGACCCTGATTTCTGCCTAGCCCCTGTTGGATATTGGTTGCCTGTGCTTCTGACCCCTTCCTGTCCCATAACACACTCTCTCGGAGGAAGATCCTTTCGTTGCTGCTCCTTCCCGCCGCTGTCCCCAAAACTATTTAATATATCGTAATATAATATTTACCAAATTGTTAGGGATGTACGGATTTTTGCAAGACAATGAAAACTAGGCTTATAAGTTTCCTTTAAATAAAGCTTATAGTCAGAGTTTCTAAATATTATCTAGAGCTGTCTTTAGTTATGCTGCTATGGGCTTAGACTACTGGTGGAAATAATAATGCCAATTTTTCTTTACTCTGCTAAATCCTCCTACAACTTCTCAATTTCACATATTTTGGTGATTTTTTCAATCTTTTACTTTACATTCCCTTCATTATTTTCTCTTATTAGTTGCTACTGGCCTGGCATTCTGCCTGAGACTTCATGTTATCGGTCTGAAATAATACACTCACCCTTGCCTTTCAGTAGCTATTGTTACTAACTCCAAATATTCCCATTTATCCTATAGACTTGAAAGCAGTCTCAAAGCTCATCTGCTTAGCAGTGTTTTAAGTGTAGTATGATCAGTATGAGGGATTGCTGAAAAGAAAACGACACAATATAGTGTTAGTCCACTATTTCTACATTCTTGTTTGGTAGGAGTGAATGCTGTGAAAGTCTATGGTTCAATCTAAACTGCTTGGTTGGAAGAAAACTCTCCAAGCATTTTAAACTGAAGTTCACTTTGTGGTTTGAAAACTAGGGCAAATTTGGAATGTGTGCCATTGATCCGGAAACTGTCTTTGTGACTGGATTAAATAGCTGTTTTTGGTAAAGAGGTTGGAGATGAGTTCTTACACAGTCTGAAAATGTCTGTTTTTCCAGAGTTATTTCTCTATAGGATTTAAAAAATAATGAAGATTGATAGTTATTGTGGCTTTCACGCATTTTTATATAAATCAGTGGTGTCAAACTGGTTCCAGAAAGGCAGAAAAGCAGTAGCACACCAGACTGCAGTCATCTCATCAAGTCTCATTCAGCCTTAACCTGATGACTTAATGAGATGACTACAGTCTGGTGTGCTACTGCTTGGTTGGAAAGAAAGCCAGCAGCCACACGGCCCTTTTTCTGGAACCAGTTTGACATACCTGATATAAATGCTAACTTTATCTTTGATTTGCCAGGGATAGATTTTCAATCAGCACTAAGTTTTGACCCAGTTAAATTAGATATATTAAATTACTTTTCTGGTGAATATACAGAACTTGGTGCATACTGATGGTCCATGTGAGAAGGTCTTCTAAAAAATCTGCATATGGAACTTGAAACCGTGAATGTGACCTTGTCTTTAGAACAACTTAAGGAAACCTTTTGTTTCTGCCATCAGATTCCAAAACACTGAGGAGACTGATTTATTTTGCAACAGTGCAGTTTTGCCAGTGGCTTTTAGGGGCACTAAACCTGAATATTACAGGTCTAATGCCCCTAGTGTCTAAAAGTTACAGTTGACTTACCAAAGCCTGTTTCAGTATTGTATTGTTTTGCAAGCCATGGTACCTACAGATCTATCTGCTGCTTAGGCTAAGAAAGGTGATGTCACATGTCCGAGTGTGAGCCTAGTAAAATTTGCCACCATCTTAGGAGGGTTAAACATTTGTGGAGCAACCACAAAGATAGACTTTCAGACAGTACTCTCAATAGATTTTATATGTAGTTTGAGTTATAATGAGTTACGAACACCAAGAAAACCTTCAACCTAAACACAAGGGCAAATATGATGAAAAACTAACTCTAATCTGCGGGGGAAACAGAGCGAGGGTGGGGAAAGGCTACATTAAACAGGGGCTAGCTAAGGGGCTAACAGCAGAGGCTTGAAGGAGCATGCGGAAGGTCGGATAAATACGCTGGGGAAACAGAGCGATGTAGGGGAGAGGCTGTGGCTGGCCAGAGAGAAGACATTGGTACTTTGGAGACATAGCATAGATAGGCTACGGCCGACTGAGTTTAGCCTCTAGGCTAACAGTGAGAGCTAACAGAGAAGCGTGCCAGGCAGATAGAGCGGCAGAGAAGGGGTAGAGAAGGCATTAGCTGCCCGGTGTCTGTGCTGGAGGTAGGACCATGAAACAGTCCTTCTAGGGCTGAATTCCCACTTTTTCAACATTATTTTCTCTATCTTTCCCTTTTGATTAAAAAAAGCTTGTCTCCCCTGCCTCCTTGACTAAAACAGTGGTAGATTCATGATGCTTTCTCAGCTCCTAATATTTAGACTTAATAACAGCATGTCAGTGCTTACTACATACGGTCCATAAGGTCCACTTTAACTTTGTACTCCAGTCCTATAATGGCAGCAAGCGGTCGTCCAGTGTGACATCCTGGATGTAAGACATTATATACATCTATGAAATTAGAGCAGCTGAGCTTTTTGGCTGGAAGGAGTTAAACTTGTCACATTACCCTTTAAGAAAGAAAGAGTATAACCTCGGTAAACAGAATGTTAAATTAACTATTGAATAAAATCCAACCTTTCTTTTTTAAATGTTTCTGTATTTTCTGAATGTTTCTGTATGATAAACATTGAAAATAGTGAAATAAAGGAAAATAGATCAAAGGATTTACTAGCATAGATGTTAAAATGTAACAAACGAGATCAATACTAAATGCCTTCTGCTTTTCTAACCTTGTTCTTTGTCTACATATTTGCATAAATATGCCATTTTCTGTGTCTCCACTTCTCTCTGGCCATGTTTGACTTTCTCACTTTATGTGATTTAATGCAAATCCATGTGCCCTGCCGTACTGCTGTCCACGTGTGTGAATGCTTTATGTACGAGCCTCCGTGGTCTCGCTATTTTCCACAGTGTGATGTGAATGAGGAGTGACTGTGTTAAAAGCATTAACATTTTCAAACCCCGAATCACTAATCAGGATGTTGTCGGGGAGGGGAGGAATTTGCCAGAACACTGCATTATTTAGCATCTACTGGTAGGCGCCCCCAAAGAAACACACACAGGCACACCCACACACTTCTTAATTTGCCTTTTTTCACTTTTTTGATATATGGAGAGCTGGAAAAAAGAATGGGACTGAACACATTAAACCAAAATGTCTTTGTTATTTGAAAGAAACACAAACAAGTCTGCTGTCTGTGTGCAAAGGCATGCACTTAATCTAAGATGTGCACACAGTCACTCCCAGACGTTTCTTCATTGACTCAGCCTCTGATCAGTTTCGGCCAAGGAGTGGAGGGAGTGATGAAAGACAACAGCAATAGGAGACAGACAGCAGGGAGAAAAGAGAAGAGACCAGAGAGTAAAACAAGACAAGTCAGCAGGGCGGACGGTCTGTTTAGGAGACATTTGTAGGCTGTTATCTCTGGAGTTTATTGGGGTGTCCCATTTAGATTCCTGGAGCACAGATGTGGTCTATCTCCTTCCAGAGCCTCCTTTTTCTACCTCCACGTTCAACCCTATGTGTGCTTTTAATATCCCTTATTGATTGAAGACCTCTGTGCTTGGCTTTTTAACCTCCACATATACAGCTTGACAGCTACAATAGTTTGAATATCATGAGCTTAGTGAGTTCTTGCTATCAAGATGTCGCTCTTCTGGGAAAGCTTTCTCATAGTTTCCAAATGTTTTTGGAATTTGGGGTTTTATTGGGTCGATGTGGTTTTCATTCAGTCTGAAAAATAAATCAGTTCAACCATTTTGCATATAAAAGCACCTGTTCTAGTCTAGTCGAGTTAGCAACCCAGGTTTCTAATACTGTGCAAGGTAAATTGATTTATTTTCTGTGACATCTATTTAAAGGAGTGCGAAGATTTTCAGCAGTGTCTCCATTAGAAGCTTTTCATCTGAAAAAGGTCTGAAACAAAAGAGGTTCATTGGATACGAGATGAAATGTCTTCAAGAAAGCAGAAAATGAATCCTGTACGTTTTATAACATGAGAAACCTTAGACTGGTCGTTTGCTTCTGCTTCATTGTTTATGTCTTTTAGTGCAGGTAGAAATGTATTAAAATGACTTCTAAGTAGACGTCATGTTTTCCCAATATGGCGTTGCTGATGTGGGTTTGCTGCTTGAAGCTCATCAACAATATGGATCTGCAGGCTCCAGCACTCATCCTGTAAATAAACTATTTGCATCAGAATCTCTGCTACATGCTTCAGTCGACGTTTGTTTAATAAAAACAGGACTGAGTGGATTTTTATAATCAATAATCAATATAAAGGCAGAGTGTGAGAAAACCGGCCCCTCCCACCATACCTGAGGTTTGTGCTGAGGTGCTGTTTATTTCTCCATCTCAGTCTTTACTTTTCTCTCAGGCATTGTTGTGGGATTATTCTGCCTATCTTTTTTTTACCTATTTTATTGTCTTCAAATACTGCAGTGTAAATCCCATCAAACATTTATATTAAATCAAGGATCCGGTGATACGCAGTAATAGGTCCAGTGTCTATGCTAGTCTATAAGTTAAAAACAGAGCCTACATTACATTTCTTTTCTTTCCCTCCCCCTTCCTCTGTTTCCCAGTACTTTTCATTCTCCTTTTTTCTTTTTGGGTTACAGAGAAAATTCAATTTGAATAATAACTTTAAATCCAGGACCATTTATCTCTAAAGAAATCTGTTTTCATTTGTAATTTTGCTGTTATCTGCTCCATGTGGTCCATGTCTTTTAACTCAATTTCTCATTGTGTAAATGTGGGGGGACCAAGTCATAAGCAAGGAGAATCATTTTACCTAGCTATTAAAAGTAGCATTTTTAACAGAAAAGTGAGTGTTGCAGTTTATCATAACCTATCGGGAGTTATGTATAACATGATTAATTTGCATGAAGAGGAACTTTAACACCCCAATAAATGAGCTTCACTTTGTTCTTCCAGTAATTGATCAATGTTGGACGTTGCCTCATTATATGAGTTTGGTCTTCCAACAAACCACAGGCCCTCTAGCATTAATCTGAAAAAAATGCTCTATATATGAGGGAGGAGCCTGTAATGAACAGCGCCTTAGTTGTAAATATTTATAGAAATGCCGTTTTGTGATATTCAGACTACATGTTTTCTAAACCTAAACCAAACATCATTAATTTCTTTTAAAGAGACGATGCCGATTCTGTAGTCTGAATGCAATTTAATGAACATCATATATTAAGACTTGCAAATGAGAGCTTTGGATCCCTAAATGGACCCTTTAAGGTCAAGGTTAGCGATGCTAGCACCTGAGTAACACTAGCACCTGACCATGAGATACATTTCTCCGCCCCTTAGAGGTTTAACTAGTTTCGAAGATCCAAAACACCCCCGGAAAATGCCTGCTTCTCCAAGGTCACTGCTGATATTGTATTAAAACATAGAACCAACCAGTCAACTAAAACCTGATTTTACATGGATGCTCTGTGATGATCAATTATTCATCGGTTTGGATTAGCATCACCTGGCTGCTATGTCTGCTGTTCATGGAAGCAGCACGTTTTTTCCACACAACTTTCCTGGCTTCAATTGTAAATCATAAATATTGAATCTATACTTTACCACACCTGCAACCAGACGGACCACATCAGGCCTATTATGTTCTGATGATGCTAACACCATGAAAAGAACTGAAACATGAATCTGTGTTTTCTATTATTGTAACAGGTAAACCTGAAGCATTTTAAACAACATCAAACTGATCCCATTATCAAAATTTATTTTATTTTATGGTTTATGGGTCTGTAAAATCTTCCTGTTTTAGCTTTTTTCTGCATCATGAAAATAATCTATGTGGTCAGTTGCTGTTTTTATCTACATGCTTGGGGGAAACGAGGATCCATTCAAGGTCAACAGAAACTTTGTTCCCTCCCCTATTGTTAATGTAGCACAACATGGAGTTTTATGGCATCAAGTAATAAACACAGCATTGATACACTCAAAAACATTACTAGTATTTCCATCAAAGTTCAATGTTGGGAAATGAATGTAAAAAGGTTGATTGTAGAGCAACATCCAAAATAATTGTTTACGATTTTGCAAAGAACTTTTCACACTTGCTAGAGGTAAGGATTTTCAAAAGATATAAATAAGAGATGGAAATTCATTCTACCAATGGAATAGCTCCTGTTATTGCCAGATTGGCTTTAGTGCATGAATTTATCCTGCATCCACTGAGAGGAGTTCCAAGGCAAAAGCCAGTCATTAACATTGTAGTCAGACCAAAACAACTCCTCTGGGTTGGTGGATGTTTAAAACTGCTTCACTTTTCTTTATTTGGACAAGTAGAGGATTTAATACAAATTATTGGGAAAACTGTGTTCAAAGAAAGAAAACAAGCAAAACAAAAGCTGGAATAATTTCTAACTGGTAGAGGCCAGTGGAAGGGGATTCTGAGCACTATGTGAACTATTGTTTGTCCAGTTTCATTGTTTTATCTGTTTGCTGTATTTCCAAGCTCCTCATATGGTCAAAGTACACAGTTTATGAAATGTTTTATTAATCCTGTATGTCTTCCCTGCGTGCTATATACTCTCTGTGTGTTTCCAGACGTTGTTGGTTTATGTTGGGATTCAGAGATTGTACTTTGTCTTTTTCCTAAAGCAGACATGTTTTACTCTGCCAGTGTGTCTTGCTTCCTGTTGTACTCATCACATTGCTGCTTAAAATGCTGCTTAGGTCCGACCTATGCAAGTGCGTTTATAGTGAAATGTGAGCTCTGTGCCACAACCTCATACGATCCATGTTTTTGATTGGATCTCATTGTGTTCAGGCCTTAATTTCGAATATTTTATTTTTGTTCTTTTTTTGACAATTTCAAAGTCTGTTGAAATGAGATTACAGTTAGATGGAAACATAGCAACTGGTAAACACATTCCTACACCTGGTTAACGTGTCGTATGCTTGTTTTGGTAGAAGCTACACTGAATCATGTGGGGAATTTGCTCCACATGCTTCCTGGGAAATATGCTGGTCTTTATCTGTTCCACCACGTCTTCATCAAAGTGACACTTTGTGTTACACACCCAGATAGCTGTTGTAAATATACATAGGTGTGTGTTGTCTGTTTGGGACCGGATATTAGAGGAATTTTACCACACTCATAATCAGTCACTGCTGAAATGCATTTTGTTGCCCTAATGTAATGTGTTAGTGTGTGTCGTGGTTTGCTGGCGCACCTAAATGCAATAGTGCAATTATTAATGGGCTCCATTATGGAGGGTAATGTGAAACAAGAGATAAGGAGATCAAAAAAATTGAGGGAGAGGACTAAATTACATTTGAGCAACATATGAATGTAAAGACATCATTTGTTTTCTCTTGATCCTTTGTCTCCTGAACCACCTTCTTTTATTACATCCGGCCCCTGTCTCTCTGTCTCTCTGTCTCTCTCTCCCTCTGTCTCTCTCTCTCTGTCTCTCTCTCTCTGTCTCTCTCTGTCTCTCTCTCTGTCTCTCTCTGTCTCTCTCTCTCTGTCTCTCTCTCTCTGTCTCTCTCTCTGTCTCTCTCTCTCTCTCTCTCTCTCTGTCTCTCTCTGTCTCTCTCTCTCTGTCTCTCTCTCTGTCTCTCTCTCTGTCTCTCTCTCTCTCTCTCTCTCTCTCTCTCTCTCTCTGTCTCTCTCTCTCTCTCTCTCTCTCTCTCTCTCTCTCTCT
>JAUZNJ010038499.1:0-11069 GCA_034780135.1 Jordanella pulchra
CCATCCATCCATCCATCCATCCATCCATCCATCCATCCATCCATCCATCCATCCATCCATCCATCCATCCATCCTGCTCTGAAAAGCATCAATACTCAAAGAATGTATCCAGATACAATATTCATTTGGTACGGTGTCAATACTAAAGTTTTGTTTGCATGTTTTTGCCACTGTTAATTTTAGATGTCTTAGTTATTTATTCTATACAGTAGTTTAACTAGCGATGGTGAGAGTGAAAGAGGTGTTTTTTTTTCAAGGTATCTTTTTTCATCCCATAAATTGTCTTTTTTTATCAGAGTGATATTGAAAATGGTATTAAGTATCAAATATTTTCCTGGATATTTCTCATCCTATTTTCTTTCTTTGATTGAATGAATGTTACTTCATCCATGTTTGAGCTACTTTGTCTTTTATCTGTTGTTTTTATGTTTTTTTTTCACACTTTTTTTTTCAGCACTTTGGTCAGCTGTGGTTGTTGTTGTAAGTGCTAAACAAATACAATTGAATAGGATTGGATACTGAAAAGTGTGATATTTCAGTATCAATGTCCAATCCAATCTAATTTTATTTGTTTATACGTGCTAAATAAATAAAATTGGATCTAAAAACACACTCCTTTATTTGAAGACTCGAAATTACCATCCAATATTAGTCTTACATCAGTGCTCCCTCTTTGATGGGATGATGACTTGTAGAGGACGTATCATCTGTTGGCTTGAGATACGTGAGAGTTCTCCAACCACAGTATTCATTTTAGAAACTAAATGGATCTCATTAGCTTCATCTACCAAGAAGAACATTTCTTGGCAGTTGAGAATTTCTTACGACAAAGGAAATTCGGTGGATTAACCTATAAAATTAATCTATAAAATAAGTGAAATTTTATAGACAAGATTAAATCAAATAGATGAACAGATATTATAAGGAAAACAAGAAATGTTTACAATTACTCTCTGGACTAGCCATAAAAAAAAAACAAGCAAAAGGATACAGAACTAACTCTCTGGGTTTGTTTTTTTGTTTACTAACCTAGGCCTAGATCAGCTGTGGACTGTAAAGGCTTAAAGAGCTCAACCAGAGGGAGCAAATCTTGTGAAGTCAATGACTTGATGCAATTAGATGAGTGTTCTTAACCAATCGATGTATGATCTAACTGAACTGTCTCTGCAAAGTGTTTTTAAATGATAATATTGTGATTTGGTCCTTTATATAAAGGTGAATTGAATAGAAGATTTAGTACAACTAGACTAGGTTGTGGTCTTGGTCCGGTGCTTGAATTTTTTAACCTCAATAAACTGATACATAAACTTAATTTCTGACATTAAAGCTGCCAAAAAGTGAATACCCCTTAATCTATATCACAAAATATGCTTTTATTAATAAGTAATCATTTACGTTCTTAACTAATTTAGGATTGAAAACACTTTAACTATTGTTATAGGTCCCACATGATGTCTAGTTAGACCTTTTTTGTTAGAAACATTTGAATTTTATTTATTTCATACAATTTTGACCAATGTTTTGGTTAAAATGTAAATATAGCTAGCACTACTATTGGGTAGTTACCTAAGTAATTGGATGGTAACGTTAGTATACATCAGCCATTTTGTTTGTCAATGTAAACTAGAGTAATTCAAAAAAACACCGGGATTAACATTGATATAAAGCATAGTTTGATGATTTCCCTTCCCTACAGCAGAATAGGTTTAGGGACATCTGTTTATGGTATTTCCTGTTCCAAAATGGTGGCCTGAGAAGAAGAAGGAAGCTCCTCCTGTCTAACCTACAAGCTGTTGTAATTTTCAACCGTTGTGTTGTTAAAACTACCAAACCTCAGACTACTGTAACATCATACATTTTTGGACTGAAGAACTAACCAGGCAGCTCTTGTCTAGGACTATGGATTCGCATTACAGACCTTAGAACATTTGTTTGAAATCTTTTGGAACCGAATTTACTTTACAATCACTTAAATAATCTCAGAAATCAGAATGACAATTCTAACATTTATGTAACTACATAACGTTGCTAACATTTCACTGCAGTTGGTTAAAGTCAAAATAACTGCAGTCTGATCCATGACATCCCCATACAGCAATTTGTCCCCAGCTGTGTTTGCATGACTGTACTGCCGTTTTTCTTTTAGTTGTTTTTTTTAACTTACATACATCCTTTCATTACTGCTGCATACAGAGGCACAGCACACAACAGACCAGGAAATCTTGGTTTGTCATTGTGTGTTTCTGAATGAGAATGTATCTGTGTTTCTCCATGCGTGCATGTCTTTGTTTGGGCTGGTTAGAGACAATAGCACGGCCAGCGGACTAGTCTTCTGTGTACGAATAATCAAAGTGGTTTCTCTCATCATTAAATCATGGCTGTCCTGGTGGGAGCCTAAGGAGGGAGATAGAGGGAGTGAGTGAGGGATCATAGTTAACGCTGCAGGGGTACATGCTCTCTCCCTCTCCTCCATCGTGTACTGAGGGTGAGATGTGTCATGAGCACAAGTCTTTTCTGCTCTCTTTGCTCGCCCACTTAGCTCCCCCAGACATAGCCGCACATGCACACACTTCCTTGTGCATATGCACACGCAGTGAAACAGTCGTGCTCACTGATATGTTATTCAGGAGTGTACAGACATTCGCTCACTGACTCAGACACACAAACTGCATCTTTTCTAGGAAAAGAAAGACCTCTAACCAGTGCTGCACAAGGATCTGCCACATGTAGCTGCCATTATAGTTCTGTAAAAGAAACGTTGTTCTCTACAACATCCTAACCCCACAGCTACCACAGACAGAAAAACAAATATCATAAATCTGACTACATTATATAAATACGATCAGACTGTCATTGAATGTACACGTCAAGGTAAAGGGCGATCCTTGCTGCATTGTTTTTTTATGTGAAATGAGAAACTGGGAAAACCCAAAACTTTACATCCGTTTATATTCTACAATCTATAAGCTTCTTGCACTTAATATATCTGCTTTGCATTGAGTTGAAAATCTTAAGATAAATGGAAAGACTAAAGCACACAAATTTCTCTTAATATGTTTTCAAATCTGGTAGAAATTAAAGTTAATTCAAAAAGATAACGGCTTGAAAGGTCAGATAATTGTTTACATGTAAATCTCGATGATTCTTCTCACCTAATTCTGAATCTTTTTGAAAGCTCACCAACCAATCAGAAGATAAATTTATTTCACCAAGCACCGAACATAATGGTCCAAGAGGAGAAAATCCACAGGCAAAGCCATAGTCTCCATATCACAGTAGATGAAGGCCAAATATTCACTTTTATAGGTTTTCTCTGCAGACATCTGTGCACATCAGGATATAACATTAACTACCACGAATAGTTATGTCATAGCAACCAAAATATGCCTTTTCTGAGATCATTTCTAATAACCTGAGATAAGGATCACCTTTTTACTTACAAAGACACTTGGGAAATTAGTAATGATGGCATATGCTCATCCTGGTTGAAAGCTGTTGAGATGTGAATTGAAACTACACGACTTTGTTGTTTTAAGCGTAAAAATTGTGGCATAGATTTATTAATCTATAAAGTATAGATCCGCCTGTTTTGTAAAGCATCAGATGTTTCTTAGGAAACATTAACAATTGGGGACTTTAAGCGAAACATCAGTCAGGCCAAGGATACAGTTGTGGGGAAGTTTTAAGCACAGTTATAGATGTAATTGCTGATCAGAGAGATTATTGGTATGAGATTCTGCCACAAAGCCTGTGTTAAATTTGGAGGACATGCAGAGATCCAGAGCTCAGGTCGGAAAACCTGTTAATTGGATATCTATATGTTATAACATATGCTCAACCACTCCTATCTGTAGAAAAGTGTAGGTAAAGGAGAACCTATCAGCATTTGTAGAAGGAAAGAATCTGGTCGGATAAAAAACACAATCTGAGATTCCGGCTCTCATCTAAAAGGCAACATGTAACATAAATAAGTGGAAACTGAAACCCTGAAATTTCCAGTGTAAACCATGGTGTTGGCAGGAACATGCTGTGGGGATCATTTTCTTCAGTAGAGATGAGCTGATTGGTTGAAAGGTGAACTGAGTTCAGTGCAGTTAAACCCTGGAAGACAACCTGTTAGCTGCAGACTGCAAGAAACTTGGACAGAGTTTAATTTTCTAACCAGCTGAAATATACTGCAAGAGGTGGAATGATGTAGATCAAAACATTTTATCTGTAGGAATTACCTATTCAAAGTTCAGACAATATAAAATCATTATTGAAATCTGATTTTTATCCTTCTTTAAGAATCTCTAAATCACTGTAAATCTGTAAAATGTCTCTAGTTGAGCAAAGCTGATTGAGACATATATGAAAATGTTGCATTTGTATTTGCATCTATTGGTTACTCTAAAATCGACTTATAAGGAGGAGCAACATGCTAAAAGAATACCAACCTTTTAGTGTTTTTACTGTTAAAAAAAGAAGTTAAACTGTGCATTTTGTTTTTTCCACCTCTCTTTTAGGCACTTTAAGAAACTATATATCTAAAATCAATGATAAATATATAAAGTGACTTTAGAACTGGACACATCACCGCTGATCTCTGTGTTTCTCAAAGTCAAACATATTATGCAAGAATGAAAAATGTTATGCATTAAATGTGCTGTAAGCTATGTAATAGTTTCTATACCCTTTCTAAACATTTAAGGTCTAAGTCCTAACATTTTAGAATATAATTTAACAAGATGCGAATAGATGAAGCAGTTATATATCTTTTATATAATCTCTAAAAGTTAGTAAGACATAAATCGAACTCAGTATGTTGAGATAAAAAAATATGAAAAGCTTCATTTAACAGCCTTGGTGTTATGATCAGAAATCAGCTTGAAATAGAAACAACGATTAAATAAAAGGAGGTAAACATGTGCATCTGTGTTTAGTGATCTTAAACCGAAGGTGAGATGTTCACAGCATACATTTATGCCACGGATCCACACACACACACACACACACACACACGCCGGCTAGATCTGCTGCTAATGAGCTCAGTGTGTGGTTACAGCATAGAGCCAGACTGGCTCCACTCTCAGACTGATGGGAGTTCACAGAGGAGTCAAAGCTTTTTTTTCCACAACCCTCTGCCTCATCTTCAGAAAAGCAGCATGTTACCGTTTGCTGTCATTATCAAAGCAGGTGCAGGTTCACCTTAAGGGCTCCTTTCCAATCTCTAAGTTGTTATGGAGAAAGGCAAATTCAAATATGACTTTATGATGGTCCCTGGAGTATTTCAATGTTTGTCACAATCATCTTAGAAAATGTGAAACAGCATTTTTTTCTGCACAAAGAAAGATAAGCATTTAATACAACATTAATGTTATTTACTGTAAATAAATCGAATTATGGAATAAAATAAATAGTAATTCATTGCTTCCTTTTTGATTTCATCACGTTATCACATCTCTCTCTTTGATTTTATCACATTACTTTCCGTTCCCCAGTACCAGCCATGATCACCTCCTACCCAAACACCACTTTGGCCACTCAAGGTGAGGAGAAGAGGATGAGCTGCATCGCTCACGGCGAGAAACCCATCATGGTTCGCTGGGAGAAAGAGGAGCGCATCATCAACCCCGAGACCAGCCGATACGTGGTTACTCACAAGGAAGTGGCTGACGAAGTCATCTCAACACTGGTGGTGAGCAATCAGTGTGACTGTAGATCTAACCCAATGTGAGGGGGAAGTGAGGTCCATCTGAGGCAGGAAAGGAAAATTATTTCATCTGATTTGCTTTTATTGCCACATTCAAATGTTCCAGATCCTCAAACACTTTTAGAGTCAGCAAGTAACAATTACAAATAACTGCCTTAAAAATCATGATTTTCATCATTAAAAGGAAAAATAAAGATATCCAAAACAACCAGGCATGATGACATCAGTTTTTTTGTATCGTAAACCTAAAAACTGTATTTATTGTTGGCATTTTTCATTTCTTTCTATCATTTCTCTTGGGTATAAACAGTCACATGATATCAATATTATCTCAACCAGATTCCAATAAGGACTTTGACAAAACCTCTCCAAAAACTAAATAATCTCCAAAACTGTCATTTCCCTTTCCTTTTTTGAACCCAGTCAGAGCAGACTACTTTGTGTTTTTTAGATCGTCTTGCATAGCCGAATTAAGCCTAAATATAAAATCACAAACTTATCTCTAACATAGACCAAAATTATGGTTTTAAAATGGCTACAAAAGACCAAAACATGTTTCCCTGTCGGTTTGATATTCTTGCTCTTTAAAAATGTTAGTTTTACAATATAAAGTAAAATTTGTATTAGTCTGTATTTCATCTGTTTCTTCTTGGGAAAATCACACAATTCTGCAACTAGAATGATCCAGTTTTATATTTAAAGGTTGTTGTCCAAATCTGTCTTTTTGAAAACCCAATGTGGTAAATGTGTCTCTAGATCATGCCAACTGTTCGTGAAGACTCAGGGTTCTTCTCCTGTCATGCCATCAATTCCTTTGGCGAAGACAGAGGCATCATACAGCTGACTGTGCAAGGTAAAAATTAATCTCCTTTAAACTCAGCAAGGTAATTTTTTTGTTTTTGTTTTTTTTTGGGGGGGGGATAAAACCTTGTCTCAGAGTAGTAAATATTTGCTTTTTTTCTTACCTGTGTTTATTAAAATTATTCCATAAGACCTTGCATTTATATGATCACACTCATAATATTACAACATAAACTGATTCACGAATCTTGTCTTTCCTCTATTTCCGCTTATATTCCCCTCTTCTCTCTCTCTCTCTAAATGTGATGCTTTGCTTAAATTTCCTCAGAACCACCCGACCCTCCAGAGGTAGAGATCCGGGAGGTCAAAGACAGAACTATAGCTCTCCGCTGGACTATGGGGTTCGATGGCAACAGTCCTATCACAGGATATGACATTGAGTGCAAGAACAAATCAGGTACAAACAGATGAAATAGAGGCTAAAGAGTAAAACAAAACTTAATTGTGTTTTTTCTAAATATTCCTTTTGTCTTCTTCCAGCTTCATGGTTGTCTGCCCAGGTAACCAAAGATGTGTCACCGCAGCTTAACCAAGCCACTATCATTGACCTCCACCCTTCTTCCACTTATAACATCCGTATGGTTGCCAAGAATATTATTGGAAACAGTAACCCGAGCAATGAGCTCACCATCACTACCGATGAAGCAGGTTAGTTAGCTTCATATGAGGAATTCACTTTGTATAATGTTGGCCACCAACTCTGAAGCATCTTAAAGCCAGAAAAACCAGTGACAATAAAAAAAGACATTTTTTTTTTTGACAGAAAACGGAATTCTATCATCAAGAGTGACGTTTTTTGATATTTAATAAAAGCTTGTTCAAAAACAGTCTTCAGAGTTCACATAGCAGTCTGAGAGGAAGACTTAAAGCATAGGGGCTGTGATGGTAGTAATACTATCTTACAGAGCAGGAATCACCTAGAAGTTACTCAAAAATGAGGAATTTACACTTGCAGCCTGCAATAGTAAATAGGCAGGCAGACAGACGTCAGCGCATGTGGTCGCGTTAGAAGATTAACCCAAACAAGGAGTGACAGGATAACTTTATTGTGATCATTTCTGATTTGAACAACTTTTTGATTATAATCCTTTATGAACTTTTGTGTTAAATCCAAAATGCTTCAGATGTAAACTGAACATTAGAAATAAAGATGAAATAAGTACCTTTGTAATAGTTTTAATGGAGAAAAACAACTGTATTAATTTGACTTAATTAAAAAATTAAAAGCAGAAGAAAATTAAACATTTTCTTGCTGGACAAAACTTATTTTCTCTCTCTAATTAGAGGTGGTTATTTATGGGTTTTGGCCAGAATTAGTTTTGGATTCTGTTCAGATAGATATTTGGCAAGAAAAATGTCCATTGAACTATGATCATCATAAGAAACCATAACTGTATATATGTTGAGGCTATAATCTCAAATTAATTAGAAATAGAGCTGTTCACCACTGCTTTTAGTTAGTCCTTTGAGTTCTTTCCTATTCTCTATTGCTTTTAATGATCCCTCTTGGGCCTTATAGCATGCTGAAATGGTACATTTGATTAAAGTAATAACTAAACTGAAGCTATAAATTAATATCATTCTTTTTGTCTCAATTTTTAAGTGGTTTGTTGAAGATGTTCGACTTTTTTTTTAATTATTATTGATTTGAGGGGATAGCTCTAATGTACATTGCTCATTGTAACCTGAAAGGAGAGATTTTTAGTTCAACAGCACCACCTAGTGAAGGTTTTTATTTTTGTATTGAGTTGTGCATATGGTGAATAATATACTTCATTCACAGCTCCTGATGGGCCTCCACAAGATGTCACCCTGGAGCCCACCTCCCCGCAGAGCATTAAAGTTTCCTGGAAGGTAAACTCATAAATCAGTGTCTCACATCGTCAGTAGGACCTTGGGTTGTAATTGTATTATCTTTATTTGAAAAAAATAAAATAAAATAAAAACTGTAAAGAAATGACAAAAAAAATGTCTTTAACATAAAAGTCCGTATTTTAACAATATGATGCACTATTTAGCATTGAACACACAGGGGATAGAAGATGTGATCCTCACATGTCACCTTATCCACAGCCTCCCCAGAAGCATCTGCAAAACGGTGTGATCCGGGGCTACCAGGTGGGCTTCAGGGAGTACAGTCCTGGTGGGAGTCACCAGTTCACTATTATCAGTGTAGATTCAACAGGAGACACCACAGAGAGCATCATGCTGGACAATCTGAAGAAGTTCACTCAGTACAGTGTGGTTGTCCAGGCTGCAAACAGAGCTGGAACAGGACCTTCTTCACAGCAGGTGGTCACCAAGACCCTGGAGGATGGTGAGCTGGAGATCTGGGAGTCTTAAAATGGGGGGAATTTATGTATGGTATTGTTCATCAAAGTATTTGTGGTTTTTAAACTGTTTGCACTCTGCATAATAATCAAAAGACAAATTTCTTTAGGATCTCAACTGATTTATCAACAGGTTCTCAATTAATGTAAAACCAAATGAAAATGAGACATGGTAGATGAGAACTAGAGACAGTCACCTTTTCAAATTAGTAAATACAGTTTGTTCTTTCTCCAAATGGTCTTCAAAGGCCTTAAGAGAAGTTTCTTAATAATTATTGAACAAAAATGATAACAAAGACAGAGGAACGCAGCAGACAGATCAAACTATGAGCACTGTTTAATCCAAGATTAGGGGCCAACAGGGGCCAGAACTTGTCTTGGTCCCTGAACTGAAGATGATACTAAAAAGATTATAATGATAATATGCACTGAAACAGGTAAAGTAATTGATAGGTCCTTTGGACCCATTTTTCTTTACAGCTCTGTTTTAATTATGCTTTTAAAATAAAGATAATACTTTTAGTCGTATTGTGATAGAATCATAGTTTTCATCTGCTAAATATTATTTTGAACCAAATTGAACAAATACTCTAATTTCTTAAAGCTGAATTTATCAGTTTTAAATAAGTTCTAATTCTGATTTGATTAAAACTAGTTATTATCATTTGATATGAGTAAAAAAATATGTAATATTCCTCAAATATAAATGTGCTGTACATTGATCTAATATTCCAAAGAATAGCTTTATTTTATCTTTTAGTACAAATTTATTTATCAACTAATTATTTCAGGTGGGATTTTCTTTTACATGGTAAGGGATTTCTTTTAATTTAAGGTTAATAAAAATTACCATTTTCAGACCAAAAGTAAAAAATTATGAATTTGAACAAAGTAAGATATTAGCTAGCTAAACAATGAAGATTTCACTTCATCCAGTGCGCAGCTGCAAGTAGCTCTTTGGTTCTGCAGCTCTCTCAAAATATTTTACATCATAAACTATTGTCCTGTTTTTTTGTTTCATGTTTTTCTGTGCCCCTATGAAAATGTGCTGACCCCACCCTGATCCTTTGGTGAATAAAAGTGTAGAACCACCACTGTCCAAGATGACGAAGGCATAGCTATCTAAAGTACCTAACCCTATCCTGACTAACAGCATAGCAACAACATTAATAAGGAATGCAGTTAAGAGGGCCATGGTAACTTTGGAGGATTATCAGAGGTCCAAAACACAGGTGGGATCTCATTTTTGATTTGTATTTAATAAATAAATAAAACTTGTATCCTATTCGGTCTATATTTACAGTAAATGTTTTTTGAGTTGGTTTATCAAATAAAGTCCTAATGGGATACATTTAATGCAAATGTTTTCAAGATTAAAAGATGTACATATTTTATAAGACATTGTAAATACTTATTTACAGTTAATGCAGCTCGTCTTATCTCATCATTATCTATAACTTGCTGTGACAGCAGATGCTAGAAAGCAGGTTGTAGAAGGTCTCCATCTGCTGGACATGATTTGAACCGAAATACATCTTTCAAATGTAATTCTCTGTACTCATTAGTCTTCTTACATTGGTTTTATGCAAAATATTTTCCTCTTTTGTGCTATATACTGGGCAAGAAACTTCACCTGCATTGCCTACTGGTGTTGGTCAGGACCTGGTGGCGCCTGTGTACAGCAGCTTTGCTTTTGTCAGTGAGCCCCAGGGCAGCTGTTGCCTGCCACCATCAGTTTGGGAGCATGTGCTTGAATGGATGAATAACTGAATGTAGTGTAAAGCACTTTGGTCAAGTCTCCTGACTTAAAAAAGCACTATATAAGTACAGGACATTTACCAATAAAAAGGGAGTTATTTTGAAGTATTGTAGGAATTCTCAGAGAACAACTATAAAGGTACAGTTATATAGTTCCCTGAAGAGAGTAAATGGCTCAACCAGTTCATATAAAGATAGCAACTGATTAAAGAGAGAGTAGTTGGGTTTTGGAAAACTGTATCATAATATTATCTTACAGATTATATAAGCCAATACATATTTTTATACTGTCTTTTTGGTTTCATCTAAACTTATTTCATTCTTACATAAATGGATCAAATACAATCATACAGACTTCCAGGAATAGTTCAGAACAAAAATGATTGAATATATATATATATTCACTCATCTTTGTATAACTTATATAT
>JAUZNJ010038500.1:0-11068 GCA_034780135.1 Jordanella pulchra
AGGGCTCCAGCCCAGGAGACCCACGGCGCACTCTGCTGGAGGAAAGATGGAGCGGCAGGCTCCGGATCCCAACATAAATATCTTTTAGATTCCCTTGAACCATCCAAGATTTGAGCATGATGACTGAGGAGTGACTGAAAATTGCACTTTAATTGTAATTAACATTTTTAATTTGGAGAAAAAGAGCATATATTTTGTTGATAAGGCGGGGTAGGTGTTTTATTTTTTTACTTTTCCTAATATATGTGACCTCAAATTTAGAAGTTTGGAAAAGCAGACAAACAGTCATTTTTATTTGTGGTGGAGGTTTAAAACCATGAACAGAACAAAAGAACAACAACAGTATTGTCTAATAATTTTTTTTTCATGACTGTATATTGGATTTCTATGTTTTAAAATAAACTAGGGACTTGATTGAGGGTAGGCCTTGTCTTTTTCCTATCAATCTAGCATATCTTCATCCTGAGGGGCCAAGCCAGTAAACATGAGAACACTTTCTTCATTTTCCAAAAAGGGTGTGGTTTTATTATACAAAACAACAAATCTAAACAATAAATACAGGATACTTAAAAGAGGTCAAATTAAAAATACGAAGTTCAAGAATTAAAGAAGATTTAACATAAAATAAATTTCATCTAACTGAACCAACATGACTGACAACAGAGGCGACTTAAACACTAGCTGATCCGACCTGAGTGACAAACTTGAGAAGGGGTAAATGGAACATCTATTGACACACTTTATTAAGAAAAAGAGATTTAACACACCGGGCTAGACTATTAAGTCAAATAACTAATAACTAACTATAAGGTTAACCAATTCAAAAATGGGCTCTAAATACTACCCCTACACATTAATTATCCATTTGCATGTTCACACTGGGGCTCCGCCACATTAAGGGTCATCCAAACCCACCACTGCCCTTAAACAGCAAGTCTGATAGAAAAAAAGAGTGAATCATAACAGCAGGAACTAGGAAGACTGAAGCAAAAAGGCAGAAAAAGCAGATGTTGGGAAAAAAAAGCACAGAAAATTGTCAAGGCTGAATGCATGAATGAATTAAACCCACCCCTTCTATAGGTTTCTTCATTTAATCACAGATTTTATAACAATTCATTGTTTTGTTTTTTTTATCTCTGAGCTGCAAATGTCACCACATTTAGTTTTACAAATTTGGTCACCTTTATCAGCAACTTCAGAAAATAAAATTAAAAAAAATAAAACTCTGCAAAAGTACTTTAATAATAAAACATCAACTTAATATGTAAAGATTTTACATAGAGGCTGCACTATCATTCAGTGGAAAGCATTGTTCCCTTGCAGCAAGAACGTTTGATTCCTAGGTCTTTCTGCATGGAGTTTCCATGTTGGCCTTCAACAGTAAAAAAATATATCTGTTAGCTTATTCAAGCATCTCTAAATTATCATTAGGTGTGAGAGTGTGTAGATCTTTGTGTGTCTCTGTGACCCTTGCTTTTGCACATAGTCTGCTGGAGATAGGCACCGGCCCCACCGCAACACTTGTGGAGTAAGCATGAGAAGATGGATGGATGGGTGTACTTTAGTAATATATTTTATATTGTTGAACCTGTACAAAATCATGACATGTCTCATTTTCAGCTGCAACAAACAGATAACAGTTAGCAGAAAATGACAGCGAGCCCAGAAGAAATTGGGCTCTGATCAACAGTTCAGGATTTCGGCACACTAGTCCTCTGAGCTAGATGTAATTAACAGGGCTGTCCGAACCAGAAAACACAGCAGAACATTTAAATATGGGTTAATATTTGATGAACGGACCATGAAGTTCTAAAGTCTACTTTCTTGCATTAAAACTTTTCATTTTATGAACTGTTTTTCCTTTACCTTTTGTTTGCTAATGATACCGTATACTAAATTACTTTGTGCATCCAACCACACAACTTCAGATCAGGAAACAAAGTTGTGCCTTAAAATGTGGTAGATTCAGAATAAAATAATAGGAATAAAATAAAATTATATGGCTTCTTTGAGATACGCAACTTTGGTTCTAACTGCTGATGTTGTTTTGAGGAGTTTTCTTTCTGCATGGAGAGACTTGACAGTCAGAAGACATAAACAGCAAAAGCAGCACAGCAAAAAATAAAAGAATAAATGCTGACATGTAAAAACTTCATGTTTCCTGTTAGTAAACTAATATATTTTGCAGGCATGACTGGAGTCTACAGTATATTGATGCAGCTGTTGATTTTTTTAATGCAGATTGACAGCAAAAGCACAAAAAGGCTATCCGTCTTAAAGAAAAATTGGATAAAGCAACCCTCTAAGCTCATTTTGCATTTAAGATTTTACAAAACGCACATGTTCTGTGAGTAAGTATTTCTATTGTTGTGTCTTACCTGTATTTTTTTGAGTACTGTCACAGCCTGTTACCTTAAAATCAACCAGGGATGTCTCTTGTTAGGCCTAATCTTTTTCTCTGATTCTTCCTCATGTTCCCTGTCTTTTTCTCTCGGAAGCTTGTTTCCACACAAACTGCTGTGCGCAGCTAGATGCCATGAAATCTCTGTAGTTTGCCTCGACTGTGTGGACATGTTGTCAGTAGTGATGTGCTGAATCAAACTGACATCTCTGATGTGAGTAAAAAAAAATAGAAAAAAAAGAAGATGTCTAAGATCATGTGGATAAAAGGGACGATCATTCTCAGGTTTTTGTGTTTTAAAATATCGAGAAAATACTCAAGTGGGATTGGACGAAAAGTTGGTATGAACTCCTCTCTTTGTGCTCTCTGATATCTTAGCTTGTACCTTCTGAAGTGCATGCAAATCTTTCCAACACCACCAGACATTTCAAATGAATTCTTCATTGGGCTGTCAAAATGCTTTTCCTCTCCCATCAACACCAGCCAGAGTCTATCGTGATCGTCTATGCAATGGCCTCATTGTGAGGGGCATCAAGGATTCTACGGCTCCATCTCCAGGGGTGCTGTGAACTGTAAATTTCAGATTCAGACAACCAAGGGCCCAAGGCCATGAGCCGCCAGCGCTGCTGAAGTACTCTGTTGCCTCACACGTTTGAAATTGGCTGACATGTTTAAATTTGCTGTACCTTTGCTCAGTCCCTGTGTGCAATTTGAACGGTGGAAACCATGCAAAGCTGTGTGACTCAAGACCTACATGTGTCAGGGCAATAAAGTGCTTCGACTCTTATTTTAGTCTACATTTTCTGAAGTGCCATACATGCACATTTTGATGAGATTTATGGTTTATACACAGAGACTGTTGAACACATCAGCTTGTAACATGGTAATCTCAGAAAGGATGTTTGACAGAGTTTCCCCCTTTTCAGCCACTGGATCCAATGGTGCTCTAATCCCTTAATATCTTACCAATAACCATTAAGGATTTAATGTCACTCCTGCTCTTCTGGGAGGGGGTTTACTTGATTCACTCCATTTTTTTCTCAGCTCAGGAAAAGGCAGAGATTGACTGAGCCCATAAAATCTTAAGTCTTTTCTCACGGTTCACAAAATCAGCGAAGGCAGGATGTTCAGACCTTGTATAACAAAAATTCAGAGTGACCATTACCACTTAATTCAAAATATTTGTGTCAAGTAAAACTTTGACTTGCTTCACCTTGCAAAAGTATCCCTTTTACAATTTAACATCTTGTCTCTATAAAATAACTAACATCATTTTATTAGGATTTTATGTAATAGACCCCCACGAATGAAGTTGGAGGATTGAACATGAATAGGGTTAACAAAGTGTTTTTGTTTTGTTTTTTTTTAAATAGCATTCTAAAGTGTGTTTTTAATTCAGCCTCTTCTGATAACCTTGAGCATTAGTGACTCTTTAGGAGTCACTGACTGAAAAAGTACCATCCACAAGTATCTAATTAAGTCTGAAGCTGTCAAAGGACCCAAAGGTGTTTTGCAAGGCCAAACAAAAACCTTGGAAAAGACCAGTGAACACACTTAGTAGGGGCTACTTTAATGGTGACATTTAGAAAAAGACTCAATATTTGATATGTATTTTGTTGCATTTTTTTGGTACATTTCTTTTTTGAATATATTATCTAAAAGTTATTTTTTTTAAATAACAGTAGTTATCTATTTAATTTTGAATGGAATGTTTGTCCATATACAGTATTTTAGTTTTTGGTCGCATATTCTAAAATAAAAATATTCAAATCTCTTTGATATTATTCCTAATCATTTAAACACATTTACATCCATCTGTTTCTGTCAGTGTGCCTTATCAACAGCAAGAAAGCCACATAGAAAAAGAGGCGTTTGTCAGATAAGATTAAAGATAAAGATAAGATTACAATCAAGCGTTTTGGTCTGTGCAAAAAACAAAATGTCAGAATAGACCGGTCATAGTCAACACCCAAATATTACTGAGGATTTGTGGCAAATCATAATAAAACCATTATCCAGATACTCTCCAATCAGTCTTAGTAGTTTGAGAATAAACAAATATTTTGGATGTGCAAATCTAATAAAGACTATATAACTGTATTTGCAGTTGGTTAAGAAATGCATTAAAAGAAAGGGGGTTGAATCCAAATGTATGCAATGAATTTCTTCAAACCCCGTTTTTGTTTTTAAATAAGAAATGATACTTTAGTTACTATTTATTTCACTATGGAGTATCACTGTGTTTCGGTCTATTACATAAATTATCATTAGGATGCAATAAACTGTTTGGATGTGATGGAAGAAAATGTAAAAAAAAATGTTGAGTTTAAAAGAAACCTTAATAAAGTATTTTGGAAGTATTTGGATTTTTTTTTTTTACTATGTTGCTATATTATTGCTGACAGTGAATAAAACATTTGCAATGCAAAATGGTTGTAATCCAGACTCAGACGAAAGCCGGTTAAAGTGTAAGAAAAAAAAAAAAAAGAAAAAGAACTGGATCACACCAGGAGAGATGGATGAAAAAAATTTGACGTTTTAAGGCCTCTCAAAACTCCCTCGGTTAATTTTTCATGGCCGCACCTTTTAAGAGACACGTCAGTTTGATTTAACGTTCGGCTGACAGTTATTGGTTTTTGGTGTTTACCTCTTATCACTTCAGCAAACTGGGGAAGCCAATTTATACTCTGAATGCACATGAAGCAGCATCAAAAATTAAGATCTTGACGCCCTGGAAACATTATAAAAGCTTTCTGTAATGCCACTCTGTGTGTAATTGATGATGCTCTTTCTGCAAGTGTGTGTGAGGACGATAGCAGGCTTGTTAAAATTTATCAGTATTTTTTTCCTCTCTATTCTGAGTTTAGAATGACAGACTGACACTCTTTTTTTTTAACTCCTATAGCCTCATCTACTCACTCAGTGGACCCTGGACAGTTTGCATCTGAATGATGAAAGTGCAGCTTTTTCTATCTTTCTTTTTACTCCATTACCAATCCCCCAGAGTTTCCCTCTGTCAAGTTGCAGTTTTCATGATAAACAACCAGGCAGCAATAAGTGTTCGCTGACACATATTCTGGCACGTTTGATAAAGAAAATCTTTAAAATTGGGCTTACAGTGGAGAAATTGTCTCAAATGGTTCAAATGATTTGAAGTGGAAGAAGAGAGGATTGATGTTTTTGCTGTAAGCCCCTGAGTAGAACTGGCCCAGGGTCTAATCAGAGAGCAACAACGCACCCCCTCTCAACACCCCCACTTCTTCCTCAGAGCCACAGGATTTTCTCTCACTATTCAGGGGCTGATAGATGAGCCTCTCTTTGTATTTCAGCCATGCACTTTCTTAAATCTGAAAAGCCAATTCATCTTGGGCAAAAGCATAAGGAGGAGGGAGTAGGGGGGGAAAACTTCAAAACTCATTTTTTTTACTCCTTCCCAGCACTCAAATGTCATTCACAGCCTCCCTAAACAATTTGTCTCCCCTTCATTAATTGTCTCAGTGCCTCACACAAGTCACGTGCCTTGAATGCAAGTGCAGACGCCAAGAAGATCTACCCTCAGTCCTTCCCTTCAAGATAAATAAAAAATGCAATAAAGACAAAATGTGTAAAATTCTTCCTGAATTTCACAGCAAAAACTGTGGCTCAACAAAAATTGAGAAAACTCAACAAAGAGGCAGAGAGACATATTGCCATCTTAACAAGATTATACCTGGCTCCTTTTTCATTAGAGTCTGTGTGTCTCACCCCTTCATACTTCCATTCTGTACCCATTAACAAACTATTGTACTGATTTAACCATTAAAAATTGGTTTATTTTTCTTTGTATTTTAATGTTTTAATGCATTTTGTAGATAAAGTGTGACAGACATTTTCAGATCTTGTCTATAATGGAAGTGAACCGCATAATATTACCTATGAACTTAGTATTTTAATAGATTTTTATTTAGTTTGGTCACATCCCAGATTTGGCTAGCTGCCTGTGATACAAATGTCAAATTTTTGCCTTGATCAAACCAATATAATTTTGGTAGGGATTGTTTATTGGACTCCTGAAGAATACTTGTTGCAGTCAGTAACTATAGTACAGAGTTCGAATCAGTTCACAATAGTTCAAAGGTCAAAAGGTTTAAAATGTTGCCAAAAGCTTGTAAAAAAAAAAACCAAAAAAAACCAAAAAAAAACAGCACAAATGAAGTCATTAATGGGTGTGTCCTAGATGTATTCCTCCCAATCCAAAATTCCTAGTTAGACTCCTTCAAATGTGGCTGAAAGATGTGTTTCTCCTTTGGCCGATCTGAAGGAGCCGTCCTTCATGGCTCAATATTTCCCATGATTTTGTTTGACGATTTCGAAGCAGGTTGGTCAAGCTAATGCAGCAACGGCAGACAACGTTGGCAAAAGTTGTGAATAAAAAATTTAACAATATGATTTTTTGGACCCAAAATAAACTCAAAAGATGTTTTGACGTAATATAATTAGCTTCTTAAATGCAAATATCTAATCTGTATGTTAAATTTCAACTATATTTAATAAATAAAATAACTTTTGGCGTTTCTTACCATCAGCTAACCTCGACAGCTCTCAGCCAACCGCTCTTCCCTTTCTTTCCCGGCGAAGAGGAAGCCTGATTCCCGGATGACGGGGTTCAATCTGGGTTAAACTGGGTTGGTTAAACTGGTGGGTGGAAGTTAAATGCATTTGAACTTTATCATTCAGGTAACTTTTATTTGTTATTTAATAAATCTTGGTTGAAATTAAAGTTAAGCTTCAAAATGAGATGATTTTATTTAACTCTACTGGAGATATATTAGAAGATTACTAATTCCTGTAGCTCATCTTTACATACCTGCAGCTACAGGACATCTGCTGCAGTTTCTCAAGGATGAAATAAAAATGGAGCAAAAGTCCATCAATTTTTTTTAATACCCTCAATATTGTGGACTAAAAATTGACCATTATGTTCATTCATCTGGTTGTACTTACATTTTACACAATAATATTTCTTTAATAACTCCCCTGGCTCATGTATTTCCCAGAAGAGCATTGTTTTTCTTCAGATCCATTAAAATCATCAAAACACAGAATGCTGAAAGCGTCTCCCAATTGGCCTTTGGTGACCTCTAAAAGGCTTAATTAAACTTCTTTAAACCAACAGAAATCTTTGCTCCACAAACATAGCAGAAACTCTTAACACCACTTTTGGTTTGACGAGACGCTGCTGGGCGGGGGCAACTTTAAATAGGTGTTTTCTCGTGGGGGAACCACACGCCCTCCCTGTTAACTCATAGGGTGAGGTTGTCCCTTTGTACCACATCGTTCCTCACGGTGGCTGGTGTACTTCTCCAAAAGTCTATGGTTGGAAGGCGGAGTAAAAGATCAGTTTTACTCTACAAAATAAATGCTGGTCTTCAAAGAGACACAGAATTCATTTCAGACATTTATCTGGATAAAACGGTCATGCTGTCCATAGCCTTTGATTTTGCTGTGCAATTTGCTGTATTGTACTGTAATCTTATTTGTAAGATGAATACACAGGACAAAAGAAGATAACTTGTTTCTGATTATTGAGGAATTATAAAGAAACTTGATTCTATTTTATTTAAATTGCAAAAAATAAAACTGAATTAACATGACTGAATTATTTGAATTATAGAAAGACCGTTTTAACACAGTTAAAATATACACAGTTTGCGCAATATGATATTTGCAAAACACATTAAACGTCTCAGAAATAATTAAATAATAAGATTATTTTTTTAAAGTCTCAGATTTATTCTTTAGATTAAGAAAACATTTTGAATGGCTCCAACAGCCATGTTCATGGAAGAACTGTCACTGGAAGTGGGAACATAATTAATGCAAACCATTACTTCTTTTTAGCTTAAAACCACAGAAACACTTTAGCCATTTCTAGAGTCCCTGTATTTTCTTTTTTGCTCACTGCTTTACTAACTCTCAAAATGCTGTTATTTTTTTAACTTTTTTGTTATTGATGTTTACATTCTCAGTGGTTTCACCTTGGAATCAAAGCCTATTTTCATTTGAATTCCAGAGTGTAGATGACAACTATTTATATCTATATCGTACACAAAATATGCAATTTTTGTTTTTTTTAGGTGCAGAGCTTACAACTTCATAGTTTACGAGCAAAAATTGCAGATAATGGCACAGTAAAAGCAAATACTATCTGCTCGGACTGTAATGGACTGAATTAATCTTTCTCTTTCAGGTACTGTGCTTTTCAGACATTCATGTAGTGCAGCACGTCAGTGCCTGCTGTCAAACAGAGTTCAAGCATTTATTGGGAGCAGACAAATAACCAGTGTAGTAAATCATCCATTTTTCTCTGGTGGAGCATCAGACAAGCTGCTATACAGACAGGTTGTTTGAAGTTTAGGCACTTTTATTACACACATCAACAACATGCATGAAGTTAAACGGTCACACAACAAACTTAGGGGCAAATTTTGTTACACCTCACATAACAAACTCAAAGCATTTTCTTCATCCATGAAGAATGTTTCTCAGCCAGCGATGCAACATACATCATTGTGTGTTTTATAATCTTGCAGTGTCTCGCTCTGCCCATGTGCTGAAGGAGAATGGGTGTCAAGTTTAATTAGCAAATTCTTACAGTGAATGTGGACACCTTGTTGACACATCCATTCCACATGAGCTATTACTGATTCCTTTGAATGCAATTTACATAATTACACCTCATCCAGCCCTGTGAAGCGCGTGCCTCAAACACCATGTTGCTCCCGGAAAAACAGCATAAGGGGGGAAAAATCCGGCCATATTAATGCTTGTGGCAAGTTAAACACTAAACGGTGGAGCTGCTTTTCTCTATCTGCATTGTATGGAATGTGATGGCCTTGTTGCTTTACAGATGGGACCACACATACAAACACACACACTCATGCATATAAGCTCACTCTTTACTGTTAAATACACACACAAAAACATGTCTTCTGTCTGCCTGGGAAAGATGACCTACATTTCATCAATGCTTTGCACTTTCTGTACATATTTATGTTGATCTATTTTTCAAAAAATGCTAAACCTTATTTCAGAACATAAATCCTCATTTACATGTACAATGTTTGCAAATGAGACTCACTATCAAGTGAGCAATGTCAAAGCTTCCACAGAGAAAAATGCAGCATGACACTCCTCCAAAGTCAGCGACTACAATCCTTCCAGAACCGTGTCTTGCTCATCTAATAACTTTGTTTATGTTTGCTGTGTGACACCTCTGGAGAGACACCTTGAACAGTGGGATGGAGCTTTAAGTCCAAACATAAAGAGAGTAATGAAATATTCACCCGGCTTATTGTTTCCAAACACCTCGAAAAGAATCAATAAAACATAACATCAGCTTCTCTCTGAGTTTAAGACTTCCAGTGGGCTTTGAAACCCCCTTGTGACGTTGTAGAAGCTTTCTTCTCTTGTGAAAATAAAATAAATAAACAAATAGAGAAAAAAAACCCCAGCGCTATAGTTTGATAGTTGAATTAATCAGCAGAGACCATCTTTAGAACAAAAAGGCATGATGTTACCTTTGGGATCCGAGGCCATCTGAGATTTCACAGTCTGTATTTAAAAGCGTGTTTTGAAGAATGTTTTTCAAAGAGGTCGTAATAGGCTGCGACAGTTCGAAGTGCCTCTCGTTTGTGTTTTACAAAACATAGGACAGCCCACCACAACATTATAATCCAAAAATTCTCTTTTTTCTTAGTGAGTAAAGCTGAACTACTTCAAAGACGTGTTAAAAATACGTTTCGAATCAAAGAAACAGCAGAAACAACTTTCACATAATGGTTAGAAGTTAATGGGTTGTGAAGTTTGTCACCTTAGCCTTTACAAAAGGGCAATTATACACAACAAATTCAACATATGTGGGCACTATTAGAAAACAAGGAATGCAGATAAATAGAAGGTGGTTGTGATCTTATTAGTTTGTTATCTTATGAAAGTCTGCCTACATATGAAGTCCTTTCAACACTTATTAGCGCTTCTGGAAAAGATTTGCATATTCTTCAAAATAATATAATCTTTAATTACAATAATGAAATTTCACAGTGAGTTTTCATTATATTAAATATGACCTTTGATTTTACCAAACTGATTCTTAGCAAGAAAAATGTATGCATGTTGATGACTAAACTTGTTGGTCTCCTAACAATTTCTGGAAAATGAAAGTAACTGAAGCAGGTTTTCAGTGTGTTCGTAACCTTTTGTGTTGATTCAAGTGTCAAGAATAGGTTTATTATGATCCTAAAAAGGCCTTAAAATGTTTAGAATGTTATTTTAGCATTTTTTCAGGTCTGGATATGTAGGGGTTAAGATAACATGTTCCACAGAATGAAAAAACAAGAAAATCCAATCAAATGGAAAATGTATAGAAGCTTTTGTCAATAACCTACAAATTCATGCCTATAAATATGTACAAAATAAATGTGATGGGACTGTCTGCAAATTGGATATACAGCAAAACATACTAAAAAATGTCTTTTTTTATTGATCAGAAAAAAGGCTCCTAAAAAATAACAGCTAACTTAAACTTGACCATATAAAAACAGAAAGGCTTAAACTGTCATGTTGGGTTAAGGGAGCGCTAACCCAAATGCAGAACACCACACGGAGACTGGGAAAAGTTAAGAAGTT
>JAUZNJ010038501.1:0-11068 GCA_034780135.1 Jordanella pulchra
GAGCTGTTCAGGTCTGAGCTGTTCAGGTCCGAGCTGTTCAGGCCCGAGCTGTTCAGGCCCGAGCTGTTCAGGTCCGAGCTGTTCAGGTCCGAGCTGTTCAGGTCTGCTGCAGTTTCAACCATCAGGAAGTTCAACATAAACTGAAAGGTTTTCCTGATTCTGGAATCGCTCGTTTTGCTTCGTTTGCTGTTTTAGCTGCTCTGTTTGGGTTTAAACTGTTCAGCATCTCTAATTCTTTTCTCCATCCAACGGTTTAATACTTTTCTGTCAATCCTTAAATGATTCATGGATTCTAGAGTAATAAAGCAAAGATGCCTCGGTGCATAAAGGTGAGTTCTCCATGCTGGTGACATCCAGGCAGCTCTATGGTCTTAGCTCTGTGTTAATAGGAAACCAGCCTCTACATCCTGAAATGTAAGCAGCCTGCAGACATTCATCAACTGCAGGCTGGTTTAGTTGTTACAGGTTTGTGCTTCACGAGTAGATCTGCACAAAGTGCACAAACCTAAATCACAAGCACAGATCTTCTCTACAGGAACCCAAACGTGCACAATGTGTTATTTCCCAAGTTTAAAAGGTGTGTTTTAGGAAGAGTTGCAGATCTCTGCTCCTCGGACCTCCACCAGGATCCGGCTCCTCTGAACATTTGCTCCAGGGAGCGTCTGGAGTCCCTGCATGGTTTAGGAAAAGTCTTACTGGTAGTTTTGATGCCCGTCCCTGCAACCAGCTTTGGAGTTATTTTTGTTTCTATACAGATGAGATTGTTACTCAGCTTTAAAAGCTCTGATTTGTTTTTTAACACCTTAAACGTCTGCAGCTCCTGAACGAGCGCCTGATGGGAGCAGAAGGAACCAGACTGGATGAAGATTTCCTGAAGATGGAGAAGGTGAGCGCAGCTCGACACGCTGGCGCTGAAAGCCTCCCTCAGAGCAGAGAGAGTCAATGAATATTCCTCTGTGTGTTTTCATCAGACGGTCGGGATCATCAACCTTCTGCTGGCTGAACTCCTGTCCAGAACCACCGAGTTTCTGCAGCCAAACCCAGGTACCGGTTCTACAGCCCAGCCTCCAGTCCAACAAACATCAGAACCAGGCAGAAACCTGCAAATAGACCCAATAAATCCTCCCATGCCGTTTCATTGAAAGCAGGCATCCATTAACTTCTCTCTGCTCACATCGGAAAGGTTTTAGTTTCAGTACCACCAGACCCAACGGGTCTCATGAGTCGATGCTCCTCACTCATGGATCTGTGTCAGCTGTGGTCACTGGGAATCGGTACCACTGGAGGAAGGAAACTGCCCATGATTGGCTACTTTTCAGGAATTCATTCATTTCTTCCTGAATGCAGCTGCTAATGTTAGCTTCAGGCTAATCACTGTTTGCTGTTCACTCAAGCCTTTGTTAAATAAGTTTAGTTTGTATTTTCTGTCCAGCATTGTGTTTTATAACGTTGTCAGTTGACGACGGAGATGAACACGGCGATTAGCCTTAAGATGGTTCTACTGTTATTATTTCACCACAACCAGGAGGAAAACAGGAGGAAAGCTGCCTGACGCTCAGTCCTGCAACAAAGATGATGTGACAAATTAAAACCAACGTTTTCTGTGTGTCTGTAGCGTACCGAGCTAAACTGAGCATGCTCAGCACAGTGTCCAGGATGCGAGGACAGGTGAGGACGGTGGGATACCCGCAGACGGAGGGAATGCTGGGAGACTGCATGCTGCTCTACGGCCAGGAGCTCGGAGCTGCCTCGGAGTTTGGTACCGGCCTCTGAATGTTGAACTGAAGCATTTTGTCCTGGTGGTGTTGGAGACACTCGTCTTAAGTCCCCTGGGCGTCCTCTTCCTCGCCTCTTCCTCAGGGGCCGCTCTGGTAGCTGTGGGAGGGGCTCTGCAGCAGGTCAGTCAGGCCAAAGACGCCCTGGATGTCAGCATCAAACAGATGTTCATCGACCCTCTGCAGGAGCTCCAACACTCTGAGCTGAAGGAGATCAAGGTGACTCGCTGTTCCATCCCAGAGCCCCCCTACCCCACCAGTTGACTCTTAACTGGCATTTTTAAATCATTGAAACTGGATTTAAATCAGTTCAAGTGAGATATTTCAAAGTCTGAAGCTTCAGCTTGTCCATTTCCTGCCTCCTCAGTTCCAGCTGAAGAAGGTCAACAGCCGCCGGCTGGATTTTGACTATAAGAAGCGACGAAGAGGAAAAGTGGCAGCAGAGGAGATCGGGCTGGCGTGGGACAAGTTCACCGCGTCCAAGGATTTGGCAGAGAGGAGCATGTTCATCCTGCTGCAGAGTGATGTGAGTTTCAGTCTTTTTAATCTTTAGTTTAGGGACACAGCAGGATGTTTATGGGATGTTTGGGACTAACTGACACCAAAAACTCTTCAGGAGTTGGTTTCCCTCAACGTCAGAAAGACATCAAGGCCGAGGTGTTAAATTCCAGTTTAGGAAGAAACACTCTGAGCTAAAATATAGCAAAGTGAAGAAGAACTTGGGTGGAAAGTCTAGTGGTTTAATAAAGAGCAGAAGGTGATGGAAGGAGACGGAAACCCGTCTGTGTTGATGTGTTAGCTGTAGATGAGCGGATGAAACTGGACGCTTTAAAGTCCTTCCGGTTTGGTTCTTCTCTCGCTGAAGCAGATTAAAAGTTTCAACAAAGAGGAACCATCCACAACACTTGCTGAATGTTTCCAGATGCATGAGCAGAGCTTCCCAGGGTCAGACTCTGTGATGACATCATCACTCCGCTGGAAACAGCCTGAACTGGGCCTGTGGGAAACCGTCAAATTACTGGTTCTGCTAGATTCCTGTGGACGGTTGGGTGGTTTGGCTATGCTAAGCTGAGCTCAGCTAAGCTAAACTAAGCTGAGCTAAGCTGAGCTAAACTAAACTAAGCTGAGCTAAGCTGAGCTAAGCTGAGCTAAACTAAACTAAACTGAGCTAAGCTGAGTTAAACTAAGCTGAGCTAAGCTGAGCTAAACTAAACTAAGCTAAACTAAGCTGAGCTAAGCTGAGCTAAACTAAACTAAGCTGAGTTAAACTAAGCTGAGCTAAGCTAAGCTAAACTAAGCTATGCTAAACTAAGCTGAGCTAAGCTGAACTAAGCTGAGTTAAACTGAGCTGTGCTAAGCTGAGCTAAGCTAAACTAAGCTGAGCTAAGCTGAGTTAAACTAAGCTGAGCTAAGCTAAACTAAGCTAAGCTAAGCTAAACTGAGCTAAACTAAGCTGAGCTAAACTGAGCTAAGCTACGCTAAGCTAAGCTAAACTGAGCTAAGCTGAGTTAAGCTAAACTAAGCTGAGCTAAGCTATGCTAAGCTAAACTGAGCTAAGCTAAGCTAAGCTAAGCTAAGCTGGGTTTGCTCGTCCTTTCAGCTGAATCCTGTTAAAGTTTGTCGCTTCTTTCTAAATCCTGGATGAAATCAAAAGATGGACGACTTCTTTTCTTCTCCATCATCTTATCGCCATGACGTTTCTCACCACAGGTGGATCGGATCGCCCGGCTTGCTGCTCTGATCGCCACTCTGCTCGACTTCCACAGGAATGCCCAACGCATCCTGCTGGGTCTCCAAGGCGACCTGCAGGCCAGGTGGGACGAGCTTCAGACCTCAGTCCTGTTCAGGCGCCTCCAGCTGATTCTATGATGAATTTAGTATCTGAGATGTTTGAAGGTCTTGATCCAACAAACCACAACCTGATGCGTTGCTTCTGTTTATTACTATTAAATGGTGACTGAATGATTTCTGTTCCTCATCTGAGGATCAGAACCGTAAGGACCTGTCTTCACCCGACCTTTGAACCTTTGCTCTTTGCTGCTTGATGTTTATCAGGTTGACTGCTGCCAGCAACAGACCAGCGCCGCGGTTCAGATCCCAGAAGATCCGAGTCAGAGGGAACCACAGCGGTACCATCGGGTTCTACCAGCAGCTGGAAGCTGCAGCTCCTCGGTCCTCAGGTCTCTCTCTGTGGCAGCCAATTGTTCCAAACAATGAACGCATTTTATAAATGGAACGTTGGAAACTTTTTTTTTTTAAAACTTGCTCTCAAAAAAAGGGTTTTGAGATTAATTTTTGCTGTTTTCTCAATTGTTAACATTTTTCAAATTTCTAATTTTCAAAATGAGTTTTATAAATGTAATTCTTATTAAATTGTGTTTCTTAGATCACCTTCTCTTCCCGTCCAGCCTAATCCAAACTCTCGCTCTTGACCAATCAAAGTCTTGTGGCTAACGTCCAGCCGACCAATAGAAGTGCGTCTTTGCTCCAGAGGAAATCCAGCCCCCAGAAGTGAGGAGACGCAATTTGATAAGAATAAAAAAAGTAGAACTCAATATGAAAAAGATTAAGTTGAAAAAAAAAGTACATTTATGAACAATAAAGTGAAAAATTCAAATGTAAAAAATAACTAAAAACTGCATTTGAGAAAAGAGCAAAGTTATTCAAAATTGTTTTTGATTAAGAAGATTTTCAAAGGTTTTTTTCCATTTACAAAACTCGTGCTTTGCTTGCTATGATATTGGAACAAATTAAACCCCATAAAAAAACCAACACTGAAAAATCCTGGTGGGTTACAGGATACTTTCTAACATTTATAAGAACAATGTATTAAACTTGTAATATTTAGTGAAACAGATAAAGTACTTTTATTTTTGAAATATAATAATTAAATATGTGACAGTGTGGAGTCATGTCACGATACCTGCGATAGATGCTGCGCCTTTGACCGACTGGTTCACCCGGGAGTCTGGGGTTCAAACCCCACCTGTAGTGCACACCTTGCCACAAATATTTATCATTTTATTGACTTTAAAAACAAAAAAGTTCATCCCTGAGCAACAAAAGCAGGATTTTGGACACTAGCTTCTAAAAACATTTTTCCTATTTGGTTTAGTTTATTAAATTGAATTAATTATTCAGTTAAAGTTGCTCAATATTTGGGTTTTTAACATATTTGATGCAAAAATATGATTCAAGATTCATTCAACAGTGAAAATAATGGAAGGAAAATGTTTTCTGTTATTGAAGAAATCTCTTCTTAAAAGATCAGATCTGTGGTGGGGCCGTACACGATCATAACAAGGGCCCCCGGTGGCCCCCGGTCCACCAGAACCAGAACCGCCTTCTACGATGGATTCGGATGAATGAACGTCCTGTGTGTTTGTTCTGCTCACAGTTGAAGCTGGAAGATGTCAAAGTGTTTCTGTTTTCATCCAATTAGGAGAACATCCGTCGCTGGTACCATCCGGGCCCGGCAGCCCCACCTACGGTGAGCAGCACCTTTAAGGCCCACTTTCACTCTTGGCACCGATTTCAGTCCGACTCCTGGAGTTTTCCAGCGTTTCCACTCATGACGTCCTGCCTTCTGTCCTCCTCTCAGCCGGTTCTGGTCCGGTTCTGGGCCGGCCCTGTTGCCGGGCCCTGTACTCCTTTAGGCCGAACCGGGAGGGCGAGCTGGACTTCAGCAGGGGAGACATCATCATCCTCACCGGACGAGTCGACTCCAGCTGGTACCAGGGCACCCTAGGGGACCGATCCGGGCTTCTTCCTGTCAACTATGTGGACGTGCTGGTGCCTCTGCCGTCACCATGACAACCAGCAACGTCACATGATATGCACACTTCTAAGCTAGCACTTTTAAATTGCTCTGTTTATACGGAGAAACAGGGTGGAAGGGTCTGCAGCTGAGGAGACAATCCTCCTTTCCTCCATCTTGTTTTTCACCATAAGCCATTTTAGCAAGATGAGATCATTTCAAGATTGTTGGACGTTGAGGCATCAAGTCCATCAGCACCTGATTTCAGGCTCCTGTTCTAGAACTTCTCTTGGTTCTTTGTCTTAGAAACATCTTGTCTTCATTGGGTCTAAAAGCCACTAAAATAATCAACCAGATCCAGGCGATCCATCAGCAGGTCCAGCAGCAGGTCCACCATGGGTCCAGCAGCAGGTCCTGCAGCAGGTCCACCATGGGGTCCAGCAGCAGGTCCACCATGGGGTCCAGCAGCAGGTCCTGCAGCAGGTCCACCATGGGGTCCAGCAGCAGGTCCACCATGGGGTCCAGCAGCAGGTCCACCATGGGTCCAGCAGCAGGTCCACCATGGGGTCCTGCAGCAGCTCCACCATGGGGTCCAGCAGCAGGTCCTGCAGCAGCTCCACCATGGGATCCAGCAGTCTGGACTTTGACTAGGCCATTGTAATGCCTTGATTCCTTTCTTTTTCCGCCTTTTTGTCTTTGATGTTTGGCTGTTTGGGGTCTGATTCCCGTCCATCTCCAGACCTCAGAGCCTTTGGCAGGGTTAAGGTTCACCCTTTCTGCAGTATAGGATGGTGATGGAGGAGTTCCTGGGGGACTCTGTAAGTTCCCAGACTTTTGGTTGTCGGGTAAAAATCTCAGAGACATTTAGGTGACTGGCTGTGGTCTTTAATGTTGTATCACTTTCGTTCTGTAGAATAGTTGCCCTCCGATGATGTGGAAATGATGTCATCCTTCCTCCCAGATTAATGGCCAGAAACGGTTGTTCCTCCAGGATCATTGCTGACTCTTTTCCTTGAAGTTAACACACGGCGCTCTCCACCAACCGCTGACTGTAAACGGTTAATCAGAGCTTCTGCTTAGAAGCGTCTGGCTCAGTCTTTCCTTCTGGACCCCTGGTGATGCACTGAGGGCGCCCTCCTCCCACGGAAGGTGCTTAATTTTCATTTGCCTTCTGCTAAATGAATAACTTGATGCTTTTAGTCTTTAGGATTTCCATGAAGCAAGGTGACTTCAAAGAAACGAACCAGCAAACATTAAATCCATCAGTAAATGATGGAAGGAATTTGATAAAAGCATCTGAGGGATTAGTGAAACACAAATGGATTCTTTACATCTTTTTATTTGAATGTTTTATGTTTTCTTGCAGTCCTCAAGTCAGAATGAAACTTTTTGTTCAGTTGATCTTTGCTTTAAAGGGCATCAGTGTCTCTTTTATCAAGAAAACAAAAAATAGCTTTAAGTTCTTTAAAGACTCCTGTTTTTAGTGATTTTGTACTTTATTTCTGTCACCTGGTTTATCTGGTTTAGCTGCAATGATTTTTGTGACATGGGATGTTTAAAGGTAAAAGAAAACCAACAAGAAAGAAGCTTTGGGTTTAAAAGGGTTGAGGCTGAAATCAGGGAAACTTTTGGTTTGGATGATTGTAAAGGTAACTAAATTCTAGAGACATTCAGGTTTTAAGTTTATCTTTAAAGTCCAAATAAGCTCCATAGGTCAGTTAGAGCCAGAAACTGTAAATAAATTGTGCAAAAGTCCTCAATTGTACTTCCTGACCTATTGGAGTGTCCCTTTAACAGGAAGCCACAGAATGAATGTTAACACTGATGTAGTGAGTCTGTTTTTGTAGATTTGTTTTACACTCAATAAATTGAACATGATCAGCAGATTACTGTGATGCTTTCAAAGCAAAGTGGAAAATTAAATGAAAAAAAAAAACAAAAACGCTTTATTTTCTCATCCTTGGAAGATTAAAAAAAAAAAAAAAATCTGAACAAGATCACATCTCTGCCTGCCTGGCAGAGATTGGATGTTTTGATAACATTTGATTCTACTTTTAAAGCTCATTTTGAGTTAAAATATTTTTCTTTACTGGACAGAAGCAGCAGTGGTGAAAATCGACTTTTTTTTTGTTCCTTGAGCTTTTTTTATATTTCTCATTTTTATATTTCTGCAGACATGAACTTAGAACTAATGAATCTTCTTTACCAGGATTTTCCAGAATACATAACTTGTTTGTTTTTCACATGGTGCTGATAAAGTGGAACAAAAATTAGGACGATGTGCAGAAATGGACACTGACAGACTGTGAAAGAAAGAAGGATTTGGGTTTAGAAACTAGACGACTTCCATTTGAACAGAAACCCTAACATTCCCTGAGTCTAACCGACCTGCTGTTCATAAGGTTTTGATGTTTTTTGTTTCTAAACACTTTGAGTGCATCAGTATCCTATAATAGTTTATGAAATGTAGCTACCAGGCGACGACCAATCAGAGCTCAATCTTCAATTATCACTCCTCGTTAGTTCGCAGGTAAGAGTCAGCGAAGGATGGCAACCTTTTCTTCATCAAACTGTTGACTTTCACATTTCCTTTTCAGAAGTGTTTGTGTCCATGAGACTCACACATAAACAGAGGCTCAAAGAAAAATAAAAAATCTCATCCTAATAAGCACAACATCAGTAAAGAGCAGAGACTGTGGATGAAATCTGATGCCTTCATGGTCCTTTAGAGGTCACACGTCTGGATAGTAACCCAACGCCTCATTTACACCTACATTCATAATTTGATGGATACCAAAGAAGTTAAACTTGAATCTTCGAACATCCTGCATATTCAGCCTGAAAGAAAATCAGTAACCAGGACCTTTTCTATTCTTCTTCTTCTCTTTTTTTTTTTTTTTGGCTCTTTTGTCTCAAAAATAAACGTTGTTAATATGAGTAAATCAGTGGATAGTTACATTTTTAGACCTTTAGTTTTATTGTTTTTGTAATTGCAGCCCCAAGCCTCGGCGTGGCGCTGTAGTTAAACATCCGTCGTTGCCTTTAAGCTTCCACCGGAAGTCTTCTCGGTCTCTTCTACCAGGCCGATCCAACATGGTGGGTGATATTTTCGTGTCTTTCTTTTTCATCTTTATGAATCCTCCCGTTTCATCACTTAATTCATCCCACCTGCGTTATTGAAAAGCTCTAGAGTGTTAAAGTTACCGATTGACCCTAATATTGATTTTAGATCATAAAATCCAGGCGGAATATTGTTAATTAATAAGAGCCGCTGTTAGTCTGAATGTGCTCTGGATCCTGATCAGATACCGGTCCGTGAACATGGTCTCATAATGTAGTTAAACTGCTGCTGAATCAGTGCTGAGGGTTCGGATCCCCGGTCAGTGGAACCGGAGGGTGGGTCAGACCTGCGGCGGCGTTACGGAGGAAGTGTTCCCGGGTTAGACCTGAAGCCCGCCGCTATCTTCGGAGCCAGAACATCAGCTGTCCTCTAACCTGAGCTTTTATACGCCTAAACTTCTTCAACTGTTGTCCGCGGATTTTATCCTGAAGGACCATAGAAAGATGGAAAGATCTCATGCTTTCAGTACATTTTAAATCCCAATGTACAGGTTTTTAAACTGAGGACACGCTGCTAGTTGAAAAATGAAACCTAGAAAGTATGGATGAGTTTAAGAAGTTTGTTAAAGAGGATGTTTGTTTTTAAATAATTGATTTTCTAGTGATTTAAGTATCAGGAAGAGATGCTCCCATGATGCCTTTAGCCAAAGGTTGATCCTGTAGGGGGCGATGTGCCAAAGCTCTGCAGGTAGAGGTCAGGAAAGACTTGAGAGATGATCGGTCTAAGAAAACAGTAAGTGATGGAGAGGACGGCATGTTCTGATCAGGAAGGGTTTCGTTAAAATGAGGAATAATCCAGAAGTTAAACATCCTGCAGAAAACCCCCCAGTGGTCTTCAGGGTCTGCTGTCCTGCCTGGTTTAGATGCATCCTTGCTCACCTGATTCCAACGATTGTCTCCTCAGAAGCACGGAGGGTTGTGGACCTTCTGGTCCTCCGTTGGTTTCAGGACCGCGGGTCTCGAGGACCGGACCACGGGTCCTGTTCCACAGACCACCCGGACGCTCCTTATTTTCCACCCAAGTTCAGAAGCGACAACGTTCCTGATCACTGAGTCTGAAATCTGTTGATCTGCAGGGACGAGTCAGGACCAAGACGGTGAAGAAGGCCGCCAGGGTCATCATCGAGAAATACTACACCCGGCTGGGAAACGACTTCCACACCAACAAGAGGGTGTGTGAGGAGATCGCCATCATCCCGAGCAAGAAGCTCCGCAACAAGATAGCTGGGTGAGTCTGAGGGGGGGGGGCCGACCGAGAGCCTCGTTAAAGATGGAGACCAACGTTGGTGCTTTGCTCCTGAAGGTATGTGACGCATCTGATGAAGAGGATCCAGAGGGGTCCTGTCAGAGGAATCTCCATCAAGCTGCAGGAGGAGGAGCGGGAGAGGAGGGACAACTACGTCCCTGAGGTCAGTGAACGCTCATTAGACAGGATGACGTTTTGTGTCTGGATGAAGAGGAGGATCAGAGGAACGTTTTTAGGAGGAACCAGCTGCTTCATTGAGTTTCAGATCAGCTTTAGGTTTAAACGTCGTGTCTGAGCGACCCGGAGACGAAAAACAAAGCATGTATGGGAAGAGATTCATCTGGTCCGAACCCAGCCTGAAACAATTAAAAGTTGAAAAATCAACTCATTTAGTAACTGATGAACTCACAGTTATAGAGACTCTAAAACTGCCTTTAGCCGACAGCGACCTGCTCAGAGAGGTAATTATACCAACGCTGTAAAAGAAACATATTTAAGATCATTAAAAAATGGCGAGTTTATAATCTGTCCAGAACTCTTCAAATGGAAAAGTTATAGTTTCACGTGTTTTAATGCAGTAAAAAAAGAAAAATGTTCTTTTAAGGGACCTACCTGATTTCTAATTGATAAAATAATTGATGTCCGTTAGTAACGGCCTTCATCTTCACATTACTGACTGGAGTGAAGGAGATGAAGTGAGGTTAGCTTGTTTTCAGGCTCACGGTTTTATTTCCAGTCTCATCTGGACGGTTTCTTTTCTTCTGCTGCTTCATCTTTTATCTGTTCTTTCTGGTTCTTCTCTTCCATCTTTCATCTCTTGCCTTTATGTCTGAAGTTATGATTTATGGTAACAATCGACTGATTTATTAATCCAGTTATTACTTGCATCAGGTCCTGCCTCTAAGCCACATAGATTTTCTTTACTCTTTATTTATAATGGAATAAAATAGACTTATGTCATTTATCACTAAAATGTTACTTTTTATTTTAATTAGACATTAGTGTAAATAATGGTTCATTTTTCAAAGTAAATCTCTTTTAAATTACATCTACAGTTATGGATTTAGTCGATCTAGTGACCCGTGGATCCACTCTCCCTCCCTTTGATCCGCTCGCTCCCTCCCTTTGATCCGCTCGCTCCCTCCCTTTGATCCGCTCCTTTGATCCGCT